>JAANBC010000289.1:0-39950 GCA_014621405.1 Stylonectria norvegica
CTATTTATTCTAATAAATATAATATTAAATATATATAGTCTTATAGAAATCTTTTATAAGAAATTTAAGTTATAATTTAGTATATTACTTAGGATTATTTTTAATAAAGAATTAATTTTTATTAGTAAGTTCTAGTTAGAACTCTACTTTATCTTAAAGATTAAGAGATAATTATTAATAATATTTTACCCTTAAATAGATAGCTAAATAGAATAAATAAACTAGATATTAGAATACTATCTAAGATATTTTATTAATAAGAAATAAAATAATTAGATAAATTTATTACTTATAGCCTAATTTATATATAATTAAGCTAAGAATATTATAATTAGAATATCCCCTATATAGGCACTAATAAGTTATAACCTAGACTTTTAATATAATATTAAGAATAATACTATAAGAGAGGGAGTCTTAGAAGTTATAATAAAACTCTTTAAACTTATAAAACTTTATAAAGAATTAGTCTAATAATAAGAAGATATAAGTAAAAAATAGATAAAGTATTATAACTTATATTACTAATTATTAGTATTATAAAGGGGTTAACTAATAGAATTATTAATTAAGAACCTATAACTAAAAAAGGAGAAGAAGAAATTAAGTCTGAGATTTATTAAGCCTTTTTAAATTCTAAAGATTATTAATAAATAAGCCTATTGCCTAACTCTATTTAAAAAATATAATTATTTATATAATATATTTTATATTAATTTATTAGAATTTTAAAGAAAATAAAAGAATAATATAAATAATTTGCTATTAATACCTAACTTAAAAGATAATAATAAGAATAAATAAAAGATTAAAATAATAAAAAATAAGATAATAATTTATAAATAATTATACTTTCTAATTAAATAAAAGGGATAATTAGTAGAGTATATATAATAGGTATTTATTAGAAATTTATAAAATACCCTATAAATAATTATAAATTATTAGAAAATATTAGAAAAAGAATAGATAATTAATAAAAAAATAGTTAAAATTATTTATAAAAAAGCCTAATTTAAGAAGTAAGAATAATTAAGAAAATCTTAATATTAAGAATACTCTTACTATAAGAAATAGTTAATTAAATATAAGTAAATATTTTTAAATTATAATAATTACTATTAAATTAATAAATATATAATCTTAATACTTTTTTAAAATATATTTAAATATTATAATATAATTCTTAGTACTTAGGTATAATTTAACTATAGAGTTTTTAAATTAATTACTAAGTAATAAGAGAGCTGGTGCTTATATTAAATAGCTTAGGTCCCCTATATAAAGTTTAATAATTTAGGACCTCTTCTAGAGGCCTAAGGTATTAGTATTTAATTAGAAAGTAATATTAATAATATAATACCCTTTTAATAATATAAAGAAGAATATATATTAATAAAACTAAAGTATTTTAAAATACTTACTAAATACTAATAATAAATAGTAATTATTATATTATAAATAGTATAAGTATTCTTAGTTATACTTATATTATTAGTTAGCCTATAACTCTAATATTAGGTAAGCTTAGCCTTATTAAAAGCCTAATATAATACTTAGAATTTAGTGGCGATTTCTTAATAATTAATAATTATTAAGATTAAAGATTTAATTATTTAACTTATTATTATTCTCTAACTCCTATTTTAAAGTAAATAGCTTATTAAGAAAGTCTTATTACTCTAATAATAAGTAAATCTAACTATAGACTCTATTAATAAGTTAAATAAGTAATTAATAATATTAAATTAATAGTAATTTAAAGGCTAATACTTACTATATTATAGATTTTCTTTTAATTATTATACTAATTATAATACTTAGATATTACCTTAGAAAAGAGGTATTAAATAGAAATAATTTTTAAAATATATAGGAAGAACTTTCTATATATAATTATTATAATATATAAGTATAATATATAAAAGCTATAGCTAGCTTTTATAGGAATAATATAAATAAAATATTATTTTACTTTTAAATAAATAAAATAAGAACTAAGAGCTACTATTACTTTATAATATACTAAATATATAGTAGGGGAATAGGGAGATAGAGAGGGGCAAGAAAGATCTTTATTATCTTACTTATTAAAAGAAGATTCCTAATATTTATAGTAATAAGCGCTAGTAATAATAGAGAGGGAGTCCTTAATAAGTAATTTATTATTAGCACCTCTATAAGAAGGTTTAAAAATACTATATTAGTAATAATAAGTATTAGTAATAATAGAGGGGGAATTTTTAATAAGTAATTTATTATTAGTATCTCTATAAGGAGATTTAAAAATATTATATCTTTAATTAAGAAATATTATAAAAGAGAATACTTTCTCTTTCTTATTCTTACTAAGACTATCTTATTTATTATTTAATATATTTATATTATTATAAATAGAATATTATTAGTTACTTATAAAAGTTATAAGAAGTAATATAAATATTAAAGAAAAAAGAAGAGAAAGATATTAAAAGAGAAAGAAAGATAAGAATAAGAAAGATATATAATAAGTAAATAAAATATTATTAACTACTTAGTAAAATATAATTAACTAGCTAGTAAGTTATGCCCTCTTATAATCTTAACCTCTAGTTATTAAGAGCGCTAATTAATAAAAAGAGAGATAGTTATAATAAGAGAAATCTAATAGCCTATAATTACTTATATTATTATATGCGCTAGAGTCCAGGCAGTGTCTCTTATATATATATAATAAATTAGTAATAAGGCCTATAAGAACCCTACTCTTAATATAACTCTAGAAGCTTAACTCTTTAAGCTTTAGTCTTATAAATTAATTAAAGTTACTATTTGTTTTACCTGACCTTTTATTCCTATTATATATTTCGCAAAGAATATCTTAAGGATATATGCTAATTAGCTATTATTAGAGATATTATAGGCAAGGTTCTAACTAATAAAAAGGAACTCTATAGCTATAAGAATATAATTAAATTTTTAAAGTATAGTATTCTATTCTTTCTTAAGAAAGATCTATTATATTATAGCAGTATTAATAACTATATTAGGCTATATATATCTTACTTAATAATTAATAATATATTAAAAATAGCTTCTAATAACTAATATCACTTTAGTAAAGATTAAAAAGCTAATAAATCTCTTAATCTATAACCTTATATAGTAACTTAAAAAAAATATTTATAAATATTAATACTATTATCCTAGGCAGATAAATTAATAATAATATATTAGTAATTATCTCCTAATAAATATATTAATCTAGCTTATATATATTATAATAATTAATTTTATTATAAACCTGCTGCCTATCTCTTTTAAAAACATGCTTTAGGTTATTAAAAGCTATAATATATATAACTTTTTTATAATAATTACCTATATAATATTTAAATAAAGTCTTTTAATTCTTAATTATTCTACTTACTTAATAAAAGACTAAGTAATAATCTTAATATAATAGTTAATACTAAGGAACTAAGGCATACTAAAGGTTATTATATTAGACTATAATAAGCGATTTATCTCCTTCTTTTAAAAGGCTCTATAAAAAATATCTAATATTAAGCTTATAATAACTATAGTATACTATCTAGCTAGAAATAGCCTTATAAAGTAAAGGAATTAAATTATTAAAATAGCTATATAATTTTATTATTTATAATACTCTAATAATAATTAAATATAAATACTCCCTGCCTTTTAATAAAATATTAATAAAGCTTAAAATATAAGTATTAAGGCTTTTATATATAAGTTTAACTATAGATTTAAGCTTTATAAATCTCTTAATATTATTAATCCTCTTAAGAAGGTTCCTAATCTCCTATATCTATAAGAAGCTATCTATAAGAAAGCCTAACTAGTAATAGACTTTATTATAGTTAAGGCTAAATACTAATATAATATTAAGTATTAATTAATTAAAATAAAAATAAAAGACTTAATATATCTATAATTATATAATAAATATAATTTTCTTAAAAAGCTGCTTTAAAAGTAATTATAATAATATATTAGCTTTATAAAGATTCTTTATATAGTTAATAATCTAGTTTATAAAATTAAAATCCTAAAGAAATAAAAGATATATTTTATAATTTTAGTTTATTATTTTTAACCTATTTATATTAATAACTTTATTTTAGAGAAATCTAGTCTTATTAAAAAAGCTAGTAAAGACTAATATAAGGTTAAGAAATTACTTTATAAAGAGATTTACTGCCTAAAATATAATACTACTCTCTTTAAAAAATATATAATCTTTTAATAAGAATAAGAACCTAAGTATAATACTTAAATTAAAGTTAAAGATATATTAAAGAATTTAATTAACTTATTTAATAAGAAAGAACTTAATAAAATTATATAAGAAGACTTATATTATAGTAAGTATACTTAATATATATATACTAAGAAGTAGTTAAATAAAATAATTAAATAAAGAATAATAATAATAAAAAAAAAGGTTATTTTAAAAGACTAGTAAGAAAGCTATTTATATATATAGATAAATCACTAAGAATAATATAATCTCTTTTTATACTAGCTACTATAATGCACTTTAGCTTTAGGACTAAGGCTATAATATTATATACTATAGTATATATCTTAATATAGGCTCTGTATAGGCTATAGTGCGCCTACTTAAGTAGGAAGACCCTAGCCTATATAAGATGCAGGATCTTTATTCTTCTAATACTATATATAACTACCTAATTAGTTAATATAAACTCTCTTTTCTATATTAAAATCAGGATTTTAAAGTTCTTTAATCTAAGACTAGAAATATTTTATAAAGCTTTCTTATATAGCTAGAATTCTAAGAATAATCTTATTATTTTTACTAGAATTTATTTACTTATTTTATAAGTATTATAGCTATATTAGCTATAAAGGTTTTACTAATAATACTATTATATAGTTTAAACTTAATACTAATAAGATCTTAAGATTTATACTACTTTATTTTTTATAGTTATAATAAATATAAAAGCAAAGGTTATATAATTAAACTTTTTATAAGTCTAGCTAAATATATAAATCTTATATATAGATTTATATCTTGAATCTTAGAGGTTTTAAAATGCCTTTTTTTTTAATAAAATAAGAGTCTAGAGGTTAGATATATAAGTAATAGATATATAAATAGTATTACTGCCTCTCTATTAAGAGAAGCTAGGGGATTAATATTCTATCTTAACCTGCTAAGTATACTATATATATAACTTAACTAGTATTAAACTTATATTTTATAAATATAACTTAGTAACTTAATAAGGTAAATTATATATATAGTTAATAATACTTGTTTTTATTAAGTATACTTTAATATAAATATAAATAAGAACAGGTTATCTAGTATATATAATTTAATACTTAGTATATATCTTATAGTATAGCCTGCCTATATTCTGCCTAAATCCTATATTACATATAATATAAAATATCTGCCTCTCTAATATTAGATATTACTTAAACTATTTCTAATAAACCTAAATTAAGTTTTAAAAAGATAGAATTAAAGTCAAATAGAATTAAAGTTAGTAAAACTTAGTATAAAATTAGTTAAGGTTAGTAGTTAAGGTTAATAAAGTAAGAATTAATCTAGTATATTTTCTTAAACTGTTAGTATAGGGAGAATCTGCGCTATATAATATATATTAGATATTATAGAATATATATTAGATAACTAGTCCCTAAATATATATAAGCTTAAATAATTATAAAATATAATTTATATAGTAATATAAAGTTAATAGAAATATAAATAGATATAGGATTTACTAATAATAATAGCTTAAGAATTCTCTAATATAATTTTCTAATTTCTATATAGAGAATATAGGTAATTATTATTTTTAGAACTTTTAGAAACCTCTTTTCTTAATTAAAGAATTATTATTTTATATAGTTGAATAGGACTATAATATAATCAGAGGCTAATAATATTAGTAAAGCTATAATTTAAAGCTATTAATAGAAGTAGTAATAATATTAATATATAATAAATAAAGACTATAATAATTATAAGAAATTAAGAAAGCTTAAGCTTATAACTAACTATAACTCTAATACTTATATATAGCTAGAGAGCTTATAATACCTTATAATTAAACTCTAATATATATTAAATACTTATATTACTATAATATAAGATATAAGATAGATACTATAAGTATAGCTATAGCTAGAGCTAAGATAAGGCAGCTTATATTAAAGAGACTTATTTAAAGATAACTCTAGCTTATAGATTAATTATTAAAATAAATATATAATATACTAGTTTTATAAGACCTCCTATCTCTCTAGCTCTATATTTCAGGTACTAATTTTATAAGAGGCTAAGAAATCTTTTAAGAAGATTATAAAGTCTTTCTATAATATAACTATAATAGTAGGCATTTTATATATTACTATAAAAGTTACTAAATTACTAATAGAATCTTAAGAATACTAGATTTAAATTAAATAGATAATAGTTATATTATATTATTTCAGTAAGAAGAAGAGTTTAAAAAATAACTAGATTTAAAATAAGATTATTTAATATAACTATAAGTATAGATAACTATAATTATAAATACTAAGTAAATATATATATTATAAAGTTATAATATAACTCTTAAATTAACTATAAATAGAGATACTTTTAAGTATATATAGTAAGACTTATATCTAAAATTAAAAAAGAAATAAAAAGCTTATATTACAGCCTTTTAAGAGTTTCTTAATATATATTTTATATAATTAGAGCTTAACTTAGTAGATTCGGCTAGGTCTTAATTTATATTAAGAAAGTTAATAGAATATAAAGTAATAGAGTTTAAACTTAGTATATAATATCTTATTTATAGAAGTGAATTTATTATAAATATAATAGCCTTTTTATAACTATATATAATTAGCTATATATAGCTAGAGGCTATTATAGCTAGTATAATACTAAGCCTTTTATAATAATTATAGTATGAAATCTCTATTTAATATTAAAATAGTATTATATATAAATACTATTATCTCTTAATAATATCTTTAAACTTAAGATATGTTATATTTATAATTATTTCTATCTATTTATATACTATTCTAATTATAAATTTTAATACTATATTATAAATAAAGTATACTTATATTTTATTTTAAATTTACTTATAGGTATTTATTATTATAAGAATAATTTTATAAATTACCTATAGGTACCTATAGGTATTTAAAATACCTATAGATACCTATAGGTATTTTATAAAGCTAAGATTACCTAAGGGTTAAATTTACAGGGTTTACCCACGGGTACCCACGGGTATTTTTAGGCCTGCATGTACCGATTCAGTGTCCAATACAGGAAGCTATTCACAGCCCCTATATGCTCCGCGGGCCTACTAATTCTCCGTCCGTGATTACCTTAGCCGGAGCAACGTAGCCATGATGCACAGGTAACCACATGCACTGACCGTGGATGTCTCATATTGAAAGGCATAAGGGAGCAAACATCCATACCTTGTAAAGACTTTCTCGCCTTGGCACTCTGGGAAAACCTTGAAATGGAAAGTTTCACACAGCACAAGCGCCTTGAAAGCTCCGTAGAACTGGGAGAGAAATGACGCTAGCGGCTCACCCCCAGGCTGTTAGGCTATGCTCCCCGCGCTGAAGCCGGGTACATAGTAAGGCGACCTGGGGCGTCGAAATCTCGAAGCCAGAGGGGGCGGGGGACACTCTAGGGATGGAGGTCCGCGCTTCAGGGGTTGTCCCGCGGGGGCTTTAGCGGGATGACAAGCAGCCAGTCGGGTCCAACACTGGCCACCTCAGTCACTGATGCCCAAAACTCAGCTGGAGCCCCGCTGTTAAGCCTTGGACGCCCCCCGGAAAACCTTGGAAAGGAAATTTTCCAGGTTCCAGTGGAGGACAGTGGAGGTTACCCGGAATCCGTCTCGGGCCGTCTCTTTTTCTTTGTCTCCCAGTTCATCGTCGGCCTCGCTCCTCTTCCTCTTCCCTTTCTCTCCTCCCTCCTCACACCAGCCGGTGAACAAACACTCTCCCTTCCAGCTCGCTCCCCTCTTACTAAGCCCGACAACGCCGCTGCCAAATGCATACAAACAAGCCCGCCGATTTCCCTACCGCCTTCTTCCGACACCAGATGCGTGTTTCGAGCTTCCGCAAGGTCCAGCGTCATTACGAATCCGAGCCCCGAGCTGATCCTGAGCGCCGACGAGGCTCTCCTTGAACGAAGAGCCACCTTCACCTTGGTCACACAGGTTGACGCGACAAAACGACTGAGACACCCTTGCAACTGGTTTGCGAGGCGTTCTCGAGCCGAGTCGCTACCTAGTCGCGACCTTGCGACCTTCCGACATTATTGAGCCAAAGAGCCATCTATATACCCCCCCGTTCCGACCATGATAAGGCCAGCGCCTGCCGCGGTCACCACCATCCGCGGCTTCCAGGCCACCCCCGTGACGTCCGGCGATGAGGACTCGGACCACGGAGTCGGCGAGACTTCGAATTCGACTTCGCGCATCGCCACGCGCACCGCCCGCTCGCGCATTGACGACGTTATCAGCGCCAACTGCAGCCCCATCTTGCGCCCCGCTTCCTCGCCCGCCATCTCGGGCATCGCCAAGCTGCGCAAACAGATGGAGCCTCTAAGCCTGGACGGCTCGCCCTGCAACTCCATGACCCTCAACGGCTCGCACCAGGGACTTAGCCCGGCCTTTCGCAGCAAGCTCGTCAGTCGCTCCCAGAGCCGGGATGATATGCGCAGCGAGGTCAGCAGCGAGGGCTCCGAGACAGGATCCACCAGTTACGAGGTGACTCTGGAAAATGACTTCGTCAGCGAGAGTGTTCGCGAACGTACGCCTTTCTTCGAGCCCCTCGAGGGCGGGCTCAACCCGAATCGCAAAATGTGCTCCGAGGACTTCGAGCAGCTGCGTTGTCTAGGCAAGGGGACGTACGGCACCGTGCTTCTGGTCAAGCAGCGCGCCAACGGCCGGTTGTACGCGCAGAAGCAGTTTAAGAAGGCGTCGCTGGTCGTTCACAAGAAGCTTGTCGAGCAGACCAAGACCGAGCGCCAGATCCTCGAGTCGGTCAACAGGCACCCCTTTGTCGTGAAGCTGTTCTACGCTTTCCAGGATCAGGAAATGCTTTACTTGATCTTAGAGTACGGACAGGGTGGCGAGCTTTTCACGCACTTGAACACGGAGAAGATGTTCTCCGAGACGGATGCTGCATTTTACATGGCCGAGATGCTGCTTGCTATTTCACACCTCCACACGGACCTGGGGGTGGTTTATCGCGATCTTAAGCCGGAAAATTGTCTCTTAGATGCCGATGGTCATCTACTGCTAACCGACTTTGGCCTCTCAAAGGTCGCAGTGGACCAGTCGGATAGCTGTAACTCGATGCTAGGGACGGTTGAGTACATGGCGCCCGAGGTGGTGCTCGGGAAGAAGTACGGCAGGCCCGTTGATTGGTGGTCCTTTGGAGCTCTGGGATACGACTTGATGACTGGCAGTCCACCATTCCGCGGCGGAAACCACGCCAAGATCCAGGAGAACATTGTCAAGCAGAAGCTAGTGATGCCCTACTTCCTGAGCCTCGACGCCCGGGATCTGCTCACGCGGCTGCTGCGCAAGGACCCCACCAAGCGCCTGGGCGCCAACATGCCCAAGGACCTGCAGACGATGAAGAAGCATCGTTTCTTCCGCAAGATCGACTGGAAGCGGCTGGCGGCCCGCGAGCTCGAGCCGCCCATCCAGCCCATGATTACCGACCCCGAACTAGCGGAGAACTTTGCGCCCGAGTTCACGGAGCTGTCACTGAGTCCCGTGACCAGCAACAAGGACGCGTGGCCCCGAAGCGTTCCCAAGGACGATCCTTTTGGTGGCTTCAGCTTCGTGGCGTCATCGAGTCTCTTGGAGAACAACGGTTTTGCATATGCCACCGCAACATGAGGGTCCACTGCGACAAGAGGGTGTGAAAAGAGAGAGGGAGGGAGATAGAAAGAGTATGGCTTAGAGGCATTGTCATTGGGTGCAAAAGCTACACTTTGGCTTAATGAGTTTATACGGCGAATTCACGGCTTGGCGTTCCGATCGGGCTATTGTGGATAGACGACTAGCGAGGGAGAGATCATACACCACCTAGATTGATGATAGATTAGGTTAAAGGCTTGCATTTGTTGTTGGATGCCCCCTCGTCTTATGTACTTGTTTGAGGATCAGATGCTATACTGTGTTCAACTCAATCATAGATAGATGCAGACACGTAGGTGGTTGAAAGTGCCTCATATCCAGATACTCGAAGCAATGAATGTAAAGGATGACTACGAATACTTCACCCTACAGTACAGATCTGCTCAGTAGGTAACGTAATCGTGGAGGCTGAGTCGACGTCAGAGAAATAGATGCATGAGGAGTAGACAAGCCACATTAGGCAAAGGCACGAAAAGCCTCTCCCTCCATCCACGAGGAATGCAACCCCGATTACGTCGCAGAAGAGTGACATACAGCTCGTACTCCAAGCCTAATTGCAACGCAATGACCGGGCCCTCGCTCCGTTGTCTGTCATCCGCTGTCACCAGTGCGGTCGGACGATGGAACAAAACAATTTGGCGGCCGAGACGGATTTAGAAAGTCCAACTGTGTATAAACCCGAGAGCCAACGCTATAACCAAAGATCCAATCTAAAGATATTATACTCGGGATTACGAGGCCACAGAGTTTTCGCATCTGCAGCCGACAGCGAGATCCTTGGCCGACGACATTGGGTGGTGATCCGGTGGCTGTGGCTGCTGGCCCCTGGTCGAAACGGGTCTGGGGAGGGCGCTTGGGATTGGGGTTATTGGGAGTCTGGACCGGTCGTTGGCAATTGGAGGCTTGCCATTGGGTCCGTTTTAGGGAGGCCTCTTGGATGACTTCGGGGAGGAGAAGCTGTCGAGGGAATATGCAGGATGCGATAAATTGCTGATAAAGTGCTGCTTCCTGCAGGTTGGACGCGTGAAGAGGCGGAGTTGCAAGAGCATCGCAGCTCCTGGGGTCCTGGAGGTGAGGTTGTGGATGAAGTCATGGGGGAATGTAATCAAAATGCTCCGCAACGGTGGAACAGACCGTCCGACATGAGGATCAACTAGACCGGTTAGAGGGATCGTCAGCCTGCTTTTCTGCTTGAGACAAGGCGTTGAACCAAAGTGAGCTTGAACTTGAGAGAAGCTTATCAACTTGGTAGGGGTCGGCCGCTCTTGATGGTCCTGGTTTTGCACTGCCGGCACTACTGCAATACCTCCCGTATTAACTCAAAGAAAATCAGCCTTTTTGGGGCAGCAGTCGCAGATGCCGCTCGGGTTGCAACGCAGGATTTATTAGTCTCGACCCCTGTTCCAAGGGACCGATATCTCCATGCCCAGGGCATCTCCGTCACTCCGTGAATTCACGGAGACATGGAGGACAAAGAAGGGCAAAGATGTTGGGCAATTGCGGTTGAGAGAGCTGTTCGTACAGAGCAAACCAACCCATTGTGTATACTGCTGCCACCCTCAGTATTGTTAGTGCTCGAGAGCTAAGATAGCTTTGAACAGAGAGATCATCGACTGAAGCTCAAAGCAGCCTTGAAGTCGCATGCCGTAACCGTCACAAGCGTTGCCGTGCTGGTCATCATACCGGCGTAGAGCCCATCCGAGCAACGACCAGCCAATCACCAATCGCGCCATGTTCTTAGACGCCTCTAGGAATGTGGCAGTGTGCCGAAAACTCTAAAGCGTATGTGCCGTTTGGGCCTTTGGTCCTTCGAGGCCGTCTGTTTGATATTCCCTGGAGCATGGGGGTTTGAGAGCGGAGCGCCGCGTACGCAGACATCAGCATCCAATGCTTGCATCGTCGAATCACGACTGCACTGACGTTGATGACAGATCATGGGGGTTTTAGTGCCCGACCTCATTGTCTCAAATCGGCGCGCTATGTGCCGGTCGAAAGACCGTGGCTTGTTGTTGTGGTCGTGTGCAGAGCGCTTGTGAAGACGGTGCACCCCTTGTTAGCAGACGGCGCGACAAAGACGCCCAGACTTGTTGTTCCCTGCTTGAGTGGATGATATATAGCCGTCCCTCGCCCATTGCGTAGCACATTTTGTCGAACTGTCAACAGAACTGAGATCAGTATCAACTTGAATCATCATGAAGTCTATCTCTACAACAGCGATTGCTGCTGCTGTTCTCGCGTTATGTAAGTCAAGGCACACCAAGGCCACAATGTGTCGCAGGAAAGTCTTTGCTGACCATGTATTTCCACTGCTCAGATTCCCGTGGAGCATCAGCAGGCACAGCTACACACTGCTCCGGCGATTCAAAAGATGTTTGCTTCCAATGGGGCGTCCCCGAGTCGGCCATGAGCTCAGGATCCGGCAACGTCTACTTCCAACTAGAGGCTCCTTCGACTTACCAATGGATCGGACTCGGCATCGGCTCCCAGATGGCCGGCGCCAAAATGTTCCTGATTTATAACGACGGCAACGGCAATGTAACTCTTAGCACGCGAGCTGGAACTGGTCATGTTATGCCCCAATACACCGAGAGAAGCGACGTCGAGCTGCTGGCAGGGTCTGGCGTCTCTGGCGGCAAGATGACAGCCAACGTCAAGTGTAGCAAGTGCGACGACCTAAAGCTTGGGGAGTCCAACTCGTGGATTTCGGCGTGGAAGACTGGTGATTCTCTGGACTCGACGAACGTTCGAGAGAATATACAGCAACACGACGAGGAGGGCGTCTTCAAGGTCGATTTCTCGCAAGCATCCATCAGCTCTGACGTCAACCCTTTCGTCAACGCAACCAACGCGGACAGCCAGGGCGGTTCCACCAACTCGACTGGTAGCGATTCCAGTTCTGGGTCTGGGTCCCCAGCCGTGACGGATGACGAGGACAGCGGCCCTAGTGACAAGCTGGCCAACGCCCACGGCATTGTCATGTCCATTGTCTTCTTGATCGGTTACCCAATCGGCGCCATTATCATGCCCATTATCGGAAAGTGGTTCATCCATGCGGGGTGGCAGATGCTTGCCTTCCTAGGCATGTGGGCAGGATTCGGTCTCGGATATGTCTTCGCCAAGGATGATGGTTCGGTAAGTTTCCCCCTTAATACCTTATGCACTTGCACAAGCTTCCCGGGTTGACTAATGCCTTCTTCAGTGGTTCAAACAAACTCACACGCGAATGGGAACGATTATTGTCGCGCTGATCGCACTGCAACCGATCCTCGGATGGATTCACCACAACCAGTACGCTCGGCATCAGAAGCGAAGTGCCATAAGCCACGTGCACATCTGGTTTGGCCGTGCTCTCTTGATTCTCGGTGCCATTAACGGAGGACTCGGTCTTCAGCTCGCAGGCTCCAGCAGGAAATATATCATCGCATACTCGGTTGTTGCTGGTGTCATCAGCGCGTTATACGTTGCCAGCGCTTTCTGGGGCGCTTCCCGAAGGACCCGAGGTAACAAGTTGGATTCACCGCAGATGTCTCAAGAGGAGAGACGTCAGGTTTGAATGCGGCAAGGGTAGCGTAGAGGCATCGAAGGGACAACGAAGCAGGACATGTTTTGTGGCTTTTTACGATCTTGGGTAACAATGAAGTTGGAAGCCAGAGGGGTGAGTGACCAGGACAGAACGAGAACGCGACGGGAGGGAGCGCAGAGCGAAGAATGCAACTTTACCAAACTTTTCCATAATAGTCGTAATTGTAACAATCATTTGCCTGAATAAGGCACGAAGCAATGACTTATCGATGAGAATAGTAGAGGAAAGTCACGAGTGAATCATGTGAGACGAGCTTTGGCACTCATGTTGATTAGCAATATCGGGAATCTGTCTCGTCGCAGCAGATATGCTTCTGTGTTGATGCAGCCCTAGGTGAAGATGAAACGGAGAGGTTGCGGTATTGTCACGAATACCAATCGCAAAGGTGAAGAAGCAATTGCAAGGTGAGGAAGACAGTTCCAGATGCAAGTCATCCATGTCGCATCACGCTCCAGGATCGTTAACTGCCAGCCAACCAAACGTCATCTAGGTCACGTGCATCATCCCGCCCGCCGCCGTTTTGCTCCGCAGCACTTGGAAAGCTGCTGCCGTGCGAAGGGAAGCTGATCAGATCTTGCAGCCTGAGGCAGCAACTCGACGATGTGCCACCGATGTTCCACCGATCTAGCCGGGCGTCGACCTCACGATTTTTCCAAAACCCTCAGTCTATCCTCCCGCAATCCCCCATCAGGGTACCAATTGAGCCACGACCAGCCATCCAAAATGCTCAGCCAACTATCTCGGGCTTCGGTAGGTTCCTCAATACCCCTCACTATGCCGTCGCGAAGAAGCCCCAAGGGACTGCGCTGACCGCGGCCTCGTCCCGTTTATAGCGCGCTCGCTCCGCCGTTGCGGCCGTCTCCAGAGTCGCCAGAGTCAATGCCGTCCAGATGAGGGGCTTCATTGCCCCGACCGTCTCCCGGAGAGGTAAGAAACCTTCCCCGATGCCGAATTGCGCGGATCTCGAATGGAGTCGATGGTGTTGGAGGCCATTGTGGCCGATCGGATGCAACGCGAGGCTGGCCACGATGCAATAGCCGAAGCTTCCCACCCGAGCTGCAGTTCCGTCGAGCAACGTCTAAGACCCCAACAACCTCCACCATCCGATTTACGACCACGACCGCACCCAATGCGTCATCCCGCGCACTCCAAACAAGTCAATGACGCAGAAGCTAACATCCGCTCCTCACTATAGCCGACTTCGTTCAGGAGCTTTACCTCAAGGAACTCAAGGCCTACAAGACCCCCGCCGTTAAGGAGTCCGATTCCGAGGGCCAGGTCCAACTCTTCAACCTGCCCAAGGCCCCCGAGTCCCCTGAGGAAACCGACCTCGCCAGCAACCTGCAGGAGTACGAGACCATGGCCGTCGAGATCGAGGGTCAGGATGCTACCACTGCCGCCGGCGGTGTCGCTGAGATCCCCGACTGGCTTGAGGCCGAGGAGGAGGATGAGCCTCACCACTAGACAATGCACGACCCTGGAAAGAGCTTGGCGACGTTGCGAATCTGGAATGCTTGGAGCAGGCGAAGACCTGAAAAGCAAGGGGCTGGCATGTTCGGCGAGGGGACTGCACCCATGAGACGGGGGATGCAGTAGTGGATTAGTGGTGGTAATCCGTGTATATTCTCCTGAGCCTGTAGGAATTCTTTGCGAATGCGAATGCCAAATTTAACAAGGAGCTTTTACATTTCCAAATTCGCTTCCGACCACTAAGAGCTAATGAGAAGACGCATCTCATTGTTGATAGTTAATTCTAAGCCGTTACTACTATCTAATCACTGAGATGGTTCACCTTCGTTAATGTTGGACCGTGAACAAGTCATTGTCAGTCGAAACCAACCTCTTCCGTTGCCGACGTCATCAACCAAGACTATGAAAACGATGACGATCCCAACGCTGAGCAAGTTAGTCACTAGTAGGCACAACAATTCCCATACTTGATGGCTTCGATAGATAAAAACCTAGACGCCTCCGAGATGACGCTCCTCCTACAAGTCTCTTGTACTTCGCATAATCCCCAGCGTCACTGGTTGAAAATTAGTAGTGAGATCAGCGATGCATAAATGTGAACACACCATGCACGAGGATGTCGGTCATCCAGTGCAAGACGGCCTTCCAAGATTCGACTTACCTTTGGCAATCACGGCCAGCTCTTAGAACGAGCTCTGACTGTTCCTGTACATACCAGCATCAGCCATTGCGCTTGTTTCCATCTGTCATAGAACATCAAAGGTGGTATGATATCTTGGGGACTGGCAGATCTGGTATAGCAACACCACCCAAAAGCAGCTTGTCAATCAGCCAACAATATCTACTTACTCAGCAGATTGCCCGACTGACCGAAAAACTAACAGTTTCATCCTATAGTGATGCCTAAGAAAAACTATGAGCAATGCCTAAAGTTATGTTCCAATCTCATGAGTACTCTCGGGAAGTGTGTTCAAACTCTTAAGTTAACTATGTGGATGAGTAGAAGATAGTCAGATCTCCAGTTGTCATGCTCCTCTTATACGATCTACTGTATGGGCTCCCCTCTTCTTTGCGAGACAGTATTGGTATCCCTTAACTGCCTTCTACCAACACTTCCGTATGCGGTTCTGTATCCGAGGCATTTCTGGCTCTTCCCCAAACATTTCACTCTGTACCATCTACGCGCTCGGAAGGACGCTTGTTAAATGAGCAGCTTTGTGCTGCGAAAAGAGCTAGGCTCGTAAAGGAAATCGCTGTGCCTCATGAGTAACAGGTGCGCTCAAAATGCTCATAAGTATTTACAACTACGAGCCTTGAATAGAACACGAAGATAAGCCTTAAGGCGACGTATCTTCTTATCTTGCAAAGACTTTCAGGATATAGGCTTACAGTTGGAATTCGTCGAGCATTGCAGGCGGCTAACGCCCGACATCCTGGCAGCGGCAACCCCAAGACGCTGAAAGCGGCACAGGACTACGCAAGATAAATCACCACCTTTGACAAGCGCATGCAAGAACGAAGACCACTATCTTGGGGACAAAGTGAGTTGAGACTACCTTCTTGCGAGAGAACGATCCGATCCACCTCATCATCTTCCCCTCTTTATTATTTCCTCCTACCTGTCATACCATCTCTGGTGGGTTGACCCAAAATCATTGTCACCGTCACTGACCAACTCAAATCCCCTGTCATTGTGTCTATCACTCCATCCTAGCGACTTATGCGGTTGGATCTTTAGGCATACTTTAGGATGAATGCTATGATCCAATCTGTGGCGTTGCAGGATGTCTCGAGTTGCTTCGGCCATTTCAGGACTGACCACATTGTCAGCGCTGAGATCCCTGATTCGGTAAGTGTTAGGGTGAGGTAGCTATGGATGCCAGAGTGAAGATTTGACGGGCGAGGGACCAAAGGACGGTGTTATGTTCGTTGAATTCGAACCGGTCTAGTACCCCTGTCTTGCAAGTGCTCGGTCAAATCGTTAGTAAGACTTTGACCTTTCATGATAATGAAAGCTCTTGTGCTGCTGATCATCACGCTGGCTCAATACTTTACACGGTAAGTATTACCTCAATGCACCTGGACATCTCTCTTGCCTCGATATCGTTCGACTCTCTCGGAGATGCGAAATGCCATAGCCATGCTGAAACTGGGCTTCTATTAGTCGTATCACGAGCAAAGAACGGCAGTTGAGCTCTACAGATAATTGCACCGGTGGAAAACTTCGTATGGCCATGATGCTTCCACTTGCAATCGCTTCGCCTTACTTAGAGAGGTTGAGTGACCCCCTATAAATGAGATGTTGCGCCAGATAACTGGATTATGTGCCGCTGTTACATCTGTAGCTAATACGCCCTCATCGATAGCAGCGGTTTTCGTTCATCTTGCCTACTAGTACTTTGTTTCAAAACACCAAGTATTTGCGTACCGAGGTACTCTCGTATCTCTTCTAAATTGAATTACTTGAGTATGCTTTGGTCTATCAAGGAGATACGCCAAATTCGCTGACGAGATAATATCCCTGTTGAATTGTTATAGTCAACAGCACTATACCTCATGCTGAATAGTAGTGCCCTATCCCTGGTTTTTATGGTTAATTTCACGACTCTGAGCTACGATCCGAAGATCCCGGAGTACGTTAGTTTAGTTGTCGACCCTACTGAATCCGCCATGGCATCCAAGACAGATACATCTAAACAGCTAATGTGTGAAATGGAGCTGGGTTTTCATCGGCTTGGTAAGGAGCATGGGCAGTTTGAAGATTCTTGGTGAATAGACGTTTCACATGTTTCTTGCCAAATTGCCAGAGCGGTCGTGAAGGAAGTCCCACTTGGGCAGTATTGACGGAATGAAGGTTGACACCACCACTAGCAACGCCGGGCGACCAGAAACCCTTGCAAGGCATCGTGTAAGGAGCCGAAGGAGCAATCTAACAGCTAGAGGTCAGCCTTACGAGTGATTAACAACTCCACTGTCGTGGGCACCAGGATCCGGAGTCGACCGCGCCCGACGATCCCCGCGTCGTTGTGCCTCAGCTGAAGCCGAAACCACCACACCACGCGAATCAGGGCAAGAAAGGGCTCTTCGACGTCATGGGATCGTATGCTGCAGAAGATGGCGCACCAGACCGCAGCGGCTGTTGTTCTGGGCGATGGTAGCTCTGCGGGTGATCCTACACCATGACTGGACTGAAGAAGGGAAGTTCGGTTAAGGAGTTTGAAGATTTTAAGAGTGAGATGACTCGGCTAACGTAGTTAGCTTGCGAGCTTGTCGCGGTAGTTGCAGATGTGATATTGGCCTCGTGGCATGGACAAGGTTGATATCCATGGATCTTTGGTGGGCGTCGACAGCCATTGTCTTGGGCGAAGCGGCACCGACGCTCCAATGGCAGACAAGCGTTGAGCGAAGGGGGGGTCCTGATGGAGAAACTCGTCTCAATTGAACGGTGATTTACGGTGTATCATCCTAGTTGCGAGGCTTCGGAGGGGTTTCAGCTTTCAAGTCGCGTGTAATAATGCTTATTTCTTTACAGATTCAAGCGCTTTTCGCGACGAGCCGAGGGATATTTCGTAGTCTCTTGCCTAGTCTCTAGGAAGGGCTGAATCTTGGGTCCGTCCCCCCTCCATCGGGACTCCGTTCCCCTGATCGAGGCACCGACCGCACTTGATGATGACGATGGTGGACGGGAGCTGGCTAGGGTACTTGGAAGCAGAGGCGAGGGCCTTTTCATCCAGGTAATTAGGGCGCGCCCCAGAAGAGTAATGTTGACGCTGGCGGCAAGGTAGTAAGTAGTAGGATACGAACGCGGTGGACGGCCCCCGTCTTTTCACTACCGACTTCAACTAGTATTACCTTGTTCGTACATATATTTATTGCATGCTCTGCCGTTTCGTTGTTGGCTGTTTTAGCTGTCAAGTTCCTGTTGCTTGTGGGCCGTCGGTCTCGTCGGCAGGCTGGCTTACTACTACTACTCCGGGGAGTCCGGGGACGGCTTTGGCGCCGGTCACGTGGCAGGCCCTGGCGGCTTCGGGAGAGGCCCTCCCCAGCGCAGCCGCGGAATTCCGGCCGGGGCTGATTCTGAAGTCTACGATGTTGACGGCCACCAGCTCACAGTCGCAGTCGCAGTCGCGCCCCATGGCCCTTTTGGCATCATGGAGCAGATTGAAACCCAGGTCAGCGACCTGCGATACCTGTCGCAGGCGCCCGCGGCAACGCCCAGCGGCAGCAGCTCAGGCCCCGTTGCCGCCTACGAGACACCGCAACCGAACGTCCACCAGCCGCCCACGAGCCCAGGTTCCGCGTCCGTCGGAGACAATTCCGCCCCGAGCGTGGGTGCGTCCAATGCCAACAACAAGAGGAAGTCGGTCGACGAGGGAAGCATGAGTGGGAAGCAGACCCGGAGTAAGAGGAATCGGGTGAGTTGTTTTGTTGCTGCCGAGATTGAGGAGGAGGACGTCCATGCTGGCGATGCTGGCGACGACACGTTGCGGTTCCTCGCGGTTCCTTGCATCTTGCGTTGCGTTGCGTTTCGCTTCGATGCGTTGCGACTAGCGATGTCATCGTCTTATGCGATGCCGTGAGATCGAGCCATGCGCGGACCATAGCTGCTGGTTTGCGTTGCGTTGCGTTGCGTTGCACAGCATGCATCCCGTCTGCGATGCTGCATCTATGGTACTTGTGTCGTCCAC
The DNA here is from genome assembly GCA_014621405.1 of Stylonectria norvegica. NCBI lineage: Eukaryota > Fungi > Ascomycota > Sordariomycetes > Hypocreales > Nectriaceae > Stylonectria > Stylonectria norvegica. The sequence continues at coordinate 19,695 of JAANBC010000289.1, forward strand.
TGTGTCGCTGCGCATCGCCATCTCCTCCTCTCCCGTCCCCATCTTGAGTCTTGCCCGTTGCCCACGCAGAATCAATCAGGCTGACCATCTGCGGGTGTCCTTGTCACAACAGTATATTTCCATTGCATGGTAAGCCCACCAGCCACCCTGTACATAGTATCTCGTTTCCGCTTGCCATTCCGCTCATACGACCGAGCGCTTGAGCCTGGACTGGCACGAGTGCGGAATAGATGGGACCCCAGCTGACCCCATTCCCTCACAGTAACGAGTGCAAACGCCGCAAGATCAAATGCAACGGCGAGACGCCTTGTCAGCGGTGCGGCAACCTGAACCTCAACTGCCTCTATGCCCCAAATTGTTGTTCGAATAACTTCAAGGACTCGGACGACTTCAAGTTGGTCACCAACCAGATAGGACGTCTACAGGACGAGGTCAACTGGCTACACCAAAACGTCAAGGTCCTTCAGTCCGATCCAAACCGTCTTGCGCCTCTGGGGGACCGCCCCTTGCACATCGGTTCTTCCACAGTCGCCGCATCACCAGCGCAAAGCTCCAGCTCGCTGAACCGTGTCGACTTGACTCACTCTAGGTACGGGTCATTCCGAGGACCAACGAGCATGGCGTATAGCCTCGATGTTGCAAACAGTACTATTTCAAATATGGGCTACAGGGGCATCAATGGCGATGGAGACGATCATGGCGGCCCTGCGGACGACGTCGGGCTTGCAATGAACCATGGCCCCAGTGACCCTCTTCTCGATTTTGACAAAGACGAGATGGTACGCTTGTGCCGGCTGCACGATGAGGAAATCGGTATCATGTACCCAGTCATCAACGTGCAGACCGTCATCACCCACGCAAAGAATCTATCCACATTCCTAGAAACGTCTAGGAACCAGCGGTCTATCCACATGCTCAACGACGAGAAGACAATGCAGTTGAAGATTATTATGTGCTGTGCTCTCGTTGTTGAAGAGCATGGCCATAGTGAGAAGGCCATCCGACTTTACAACAGCATGGAGAATGTGCTAAATCGGAAGCTCATGGCCGAAGCTAGCGAGGTTGCGAGCTTGCCGTTACTAGCATTGGTGGCAGGTTACCGATTCCTTTCCAATGATGAGGTTTTGGCCTGGCGAGTCATGGGCCAGGTTGCTCGCCTGTGTCTAGAGTTGGGCATTCACCAACGAACAGGCCTGATGAAAATACAGGACGAAGAGGAGCGGAAGAACGCTTTAAATAGCTTCTGGTCAGCATACGTACTAGATCGCCGGTGGGCATTCGGTACTGGGCTCCCATTTGTCGTTCAAGACGAGGAAATCGATGCTCAGCTCCCTTTTCCCGTGAGTAGAGCCAAACCGATGCGTCGAGCCCCCCTACTAACATTTCGCAGGACGAATACCCCTATCTAGTAGCTATGATTACATACTCCCGCATAGGCGCCAAGGTTTGGCGACAGGTCTCTCACTTTGGGCCTGTGCTAGCCCGTGACCTGCGGCAAGCCGAGATCGAGAACCTTGACCAGGATATCCTGCAGTGGTATGAGATTGTACCTGAGGAAGTCAAGGTTCGGAATTGGGACAAGGAGAAGCAAATGACGTCGACACCTTCTTATAACTTACAGAGACTAAGAATTTGGACATATCTTCGTCTCAATCAGGTAAAGCTTCCCCAGTTTGCCCTTTTCTACCTTGAACCTCCCTAACAACCTCAGATGCGCATCTGGCTCTATACCCCAGTACTCCATAGCGCAACAAGCATCATGGCAAACCCAGTGCAATCGCAACGCGTCGTGGATCTCGCAAAAGACACCATACGTTATCTCAGCCATCTAAACAGCACCACCAATCTATATCGCAGAGTCCAGGTCTTCTACCACCAATTTCTCACATCCGCCATTGCCGTGGTCTTCCTCGCCTCCGTCCACGCCCCCGTCCGCTTCAGCGCCGTCTGCCGCGAAGAATTCTATATAGGCCTCGAGCTCGTCAAGGACCTCTCCGCCAAAAGCTGGGTATCTCAGCGTCTTTGGCGGACAATTCGCTCGCTCAAGGACGTCGCGCCACGCTTCGGCCTCAACCCCGAAGACGACCCGCAGTCCACGGCAGCGCTGGGCATGATCGGGCTCGCGCGGGGCCACATGGACCCGAACAACAACAACAACAACAATAACAATCAGGGGGGCTTTCAAAAACCGAACATGCCGGGCCAGCAGTCGCCGCCCGACTCCGGGGCCCACAATGGGGCGCGGCTGCAGAGCGAGATGTCGCGCATGTTTGAGGGTTACGTGGGCCTAAACGGGTTCCAATTTGGGAGTAATGAGGAGGTGCAGCAGCAGCAGCAGAATCCCGATATGCAGACGTCAGATACAGGAGGTGTGTACGGGGCTGATGGGACGGTATTTGCGCAGTTTCGGGAAATGTATTAAATGAGAAGCTTGGATCTGGAGCCAAGGGGCAGGTATGTCGGCTGTTGGGATAGAATGGGTGAGCAATTGGGCCTCGGGGAGTGTTAGATACCACTGAGTATTGCGTATCCTGGATTATATATGTTCGAAGTCAGCCTTGAGCTTGCTGTCGTTTCACATTCTCGCGGTCGTAAAAGGAAACATCTTACGCTTTAAAAATACCGGAATGATTGTCCGTCTGACCGAATGTGTCTTCGACGTCTTGGTAGAACTTGTGGATCGATGGGCACATATACAATAAAGGATTGTGTGATCCAGGAGGCTCGGTTGACCAAGGTCCTCACTTCTGTACTCTGTATAGCTTATGGTTGGTAGCAATCAGAGAAAACAACCTGGGCGTTAAGTGCTCTCAGTGCGTTTCTGCTTCTCAATTCATCCAAATAGTACTCGGGCGATAGCCTGAAACCGGCGTCTCAAGCAGCCCTAAATATAACACCTTCATGAAGCGATCGTGGCGAGCCCAAATGATTTAGACTAGAGAAAACGTGCATATCAAAGCCTTGTAAACAAGAGCTTCATTTCCAGGGTAATGCCCTAGATAACCCTAAAGGAATAACAAAGTGAATCTCGAAATTGACGAGATATCGGATAGGCCTAACATAATATAATGATTGAGCGTTGCAATTCAATGTTCATGTCGCTTCACCCAATTGATGCCCTAGTAGCAAGGTTCACGTGCCGGGCGTAATGAACACCGGTAGTTGTCTAAAATTGTATCAAGGCGAATTGATACACAAGATGATCCGAGAACACTGCTCTTGTAAAACTAAACAAGGACAAGTTACAGACCAAAATTTAGTGTTGCGAAAGCAGTCGTCTTATAAACACATTTACACATCTTACTCCTTTCGGCTAGGTAATCTAAGATAGCATTAATTTCGCAGGGTCCATCTGTCCCTATCTAACCAGCATAAAACTCCGTCACCAACTTTCCGTCTCTCACTCACAAACAACCAACCACCACAACCATCACCAAAATGTCTCTCGCCACGCTCCCTTTCATCCTCCACATCCTCATCGAGACCCCTGCAGCCCTCACCTTCATCCTTCGCCCGGGCTCCCACCTGCACCCGCTCACGCCCTCAGCCGCCCTCCTCCTGAAAAACCTCGGCGGCCTGCTCCTGGCGAGCAACCTCGTCGCCCTCGCCTTCGTGCGTCGGCCTGTCGACGATCTGAGCCGCCATGTGGCCCTCGCCCTCGCATTCTGGCATCTGTGGCCGTGCTACCGCGGCGGCGTGAGATGTCGGCGCCGCGAGCCGGAGGAGGTGACAGGGACGCTGGGTGGGCCCGGGGTGCATCTTGTGGTGCATCTGGTGCTGCTGGTCATGTTTGCGGCGACATCATTGGGGTTTCGATTCGGCAGCTATGAGGGTGGTACGGTTCTAGCTTCTAAATAGACGGAGCCCAGCCTCCTCGGCGTCCACGCCGCCCATGGCGTCGTCGTCGTCGCTCTCCTCGTTGAGCTCCATCTTGCGCCCGAACAGTGTGCCAAAGAAGCGGTCGATGGCCTCCTGCTCCCAGGCGCGGCGGTCCTCGGGGGCCATGAAGTTCTGCAGCTTCTCGTGGACGGTGAAGCGCATCTTGCGGCCCTTACTGGCCTTGCGGTCGACGTGCTTGCGCAGCTTGGCCTCGCTGGCAACATTGAGCATGACGGCGGACACGCCGCCGGCCTGCGTGGAGGCACTCTCGACGGTGCGTTGATCAACGAGTTCCTTGAGGAGGACCTGGTAGAAGTCGGCGTCGTCGTAGATGTCGTCCGAGCTGGTGATGCCCTTGGCAGCCTGGGCGGGGGCGCAGGATCGGGGGACGCGCGACCGCTTGGCGAGGCGGTTGTCGGGGTTTGTGAGCTGCTCTTGGAGGCTACCGATCAAAGCCTTGTTCTTAGAGCCGAGGCCCCTGGGTGTCGTTACGTTGACGGTCTGGACTTTTCGCGCCCACTTCTCTAGCCGGTCCTCTCTGAACTTAGTAGCCCGCTGCTCCTCTGCCGTCATCTGTTCCCAAATCTCCTCGTTGGTCATGGATGATTCGAGCTCGCGCTTCCGTTTGTTTCCAGCTCGGGATGACGAGCCGAAGTTGTCCTTGAGACTGCTGATGGTGTTGAGAAGTTTGATGGCTGCCTCCTCGGCGGCCTCGTATGGCTCCGACTCGGGCTCGGGGGCGTCTTCGATGGTGGAGAAGGTGTTGGCGGCCATGAGAGCCTTTTGTAGACGGATTCGGAGGTTGAGTAGCCCGTCGTAGAGTTTCCTTTGCTTCTGAATCGCGATGCCCTTCTCGATGTCGGCACGATTAGACAAAGCTGCCAGGACTGGCTTGGCATCCTTGCCCTTCTTTTTGCTCGACGTATCGTCTTCATCACTCTCCGATTCATCCTCGGCATCATCTTCGTCTTGTTCCTCGTCGTCATCCTCGTTGGAGTCGTCCTCTGAGTCATCTCCATCAACCAGATCGTCTAAGCCATCATCCATATCATTGTCTTCCTCGGATTCGCCTAGATCAACACCACTCGTATCGTCCTCGTCCTCATCCACTTCAGCGCCGCCTTTTCCCTCCTCGTCTGAGGAGGACATGAAATCGGCTGCCTTTGCTCGTTTGTCGGCTTTGGTCGTGGGCTTCTTCGGTTGCTTCGGCTTCGAGCTTCCCCGGAAAGTGAAACCCTCCAGGCGCTCCTCGTCGCTTTCAGCCAGGGCGTCGTCGCTATCGATCTCAGAATCACTAGCCTCGGCTTTGTCGGCGACCAGGTTGGCTTGTTCGGGGTCATCGTATTCTTCATCATCGCTAGACCCTTCGACATCCTCCTCATCCTCCTCCTCCTCCTCCTCGCTATCCTCGTCCAGAGCCTCTCGAGTAACGCGGGCTCCTCTGTACTGAGGCCCCAAGGAAACACCGTCCTTGTCCCGGAGCTTGCTTTGCCCCACAGCAACGTAGTGCTCTGTGCCTGCGTTTTCGTTCTCGCTGTCGTCGCTGTCACTGCCATGTTGACTCCTCTTCTCGACGTTGCCTTCGATATCGTAGTCTGTACCTCAGAGATTAGCTGCCTATTGCGGCTAGTATCGCACACTCATGCATACCTTCGGTTATCTGCTCATCCGGGTCCTGGAGCTTTTGCGCTCGCGTCTTTGATTTAGCCATTCTTGCGGTTAAGCTGGATGCAGAGAGGGTAAGCTGTCTCACGCTTCTCCCCCGCGTTGGAAATTTTCTGGATGGCGGGCTCGAACTTTTAGGCGGTGTTTGGCGGCAGAACGGTATAGCGCCCGTCACCGTGGCGTATGTGGCTCTGGCGCTGTAATTTCAGGTCCACGCCTCCCATCGACGCTTGGTGAACAACAAACGTACCAACTATTGACATTCTCACAAGTATGTGCATTTAAGCGTGTCTTCAATCTAACAAACGTATAATTTAATCTTGGGCAAACAAACATTGAGATTGAGCCGCGCACTGCGCTCAACGGTTTGAAATCTCATATGTAATTGGCTTAGGGGCCTTTCCATGATGCGTCCTACCCCAGCCCGTTTCTTCCAAGTTGTCCGGGCTCTTCAACATGAAAACCCGCTCGTGAGTAACTCGCTTTGCACGTCTTCACATAGACTCAACTGACAAGCTCGTGTCCTAGGGTCTCCCCCGGTCAGGCACGCCGCCTACTTGGGGTAAACGCCCTGTGAGACGTCATATTGCAGGTGTTAGCAAAGTCATTGCCGTGTCTTCCGCCAAAGGGGGTGTAGGAAAAAGCACAGTCGCAGGTTGAATCAAATCAAATCTACTCAGCTCCATTTCTTGACTGACTCTGAGTTAGCAAACTTATCCCTTGCTTTCGCTCGGTTGGGCTTTCGAACTGGCATCTTAGACACAGACATCTTCGGCCCGTCTATCCCTACGCTGTTTGACCTTTCAGGGGAGCCAAGGTTGTCGAGTAGTATGTTGTTTGGTAGATTCAAGGTCACAGACGTCGTGCTAATGCTTTGCAGATAACCAGCTGGTTCCTTTGACAAACTATGGCGTCAAGACAATGTCTATGGGCTACCTCGTTGGCGAGAATGCCCCTGTAGTCTGGAGAGGTCCTATGGTCATGAAGGCGATACAGCAGCTCCTTCATGAGGTTGAATGGGGTGGCCTCGACGTCCTAGTTTTGGACCTCCCTCCAGGTACTGGAGACACACAGTTGACAATCACACAACAAGTCATCCTCGATGGTGAGTTTGCAATCATCGATGCCTACTACCTGAACTAACAAGCCCATCTCACAGGCTCGGTCATTGTAACAACGCCACACACACTTGCAACCAAGGATGCGGTCAAGGGGATCAACATGTTTAAAGCCGTCGATGTCAACATCTTAGGCCTCGTGCAGAACATGGCTCTTTTCCAGTGCCCCCACTGCCATGGAGAGACGCACGTATTTGGCTCCAACGATAGGGTGGCCAAGATGTGTGAAGAGCATAAACTTGATTTCTTGGGGGACATACCTTTACACCCAAGTATCGGAGAAGACGCGGATAAGGGCAAGCCAACGGTGGTAGCAGAACCAAGCAGCGAGAGGGCGCTGGCCTTTGTCGACATTGCAAAGAAGATATGCCCGAAGATCGGGCTCGAGATTTAAAAGAGTCTTAAAGTAATCCTACAGTAACTGATATGTAAAGTAGAACTAGATTAATTGATCCCTAAAGTAATTCTAAGGGTTGATGTCTTACCCGCAGATTGGGCTCAAGAGTTGAAGTATATTACTCCGGAAGCCACCTTGGGTACCCATGGGCTTGGCATTACGTAGACACTACATGCCTCGCAATAGCTTCGGTCTCGTAACAGCTTCAGTCTCGTAGCAGCTTCAGTCTCAAAAGGGGTTTCAGTCTCACAGCACACGCCTGTCATCTACGTGCCCCCCTCAGTCACACCACGCATCGCTTGGTGTTGGTAAGTCACTTGGCGGCGCCACCAATAGGACCATTCAAAAGACCACAAAGCATATCATTTGTACTTCGACTTTTACAATGATACGACTAGATCATACGAGAGCGCACGCTGGTCTGCTTATCCAGCTTCTTCAGGGCATACACTCTGGTGATAATACGGACTGTAGTAAGTCAGTTCGAGTTACAAGTCATTTCGAGATTCAAGTCTCAAGGTCTAGCTAACGCCCCTTTGTGTGGCGGACATATCATGTACAGATTCTGATCGATTTATAGACCGAGGTGCATTTCCACTCCATGTAGAGGAGGAACTTGGATGGTTTTGAGCACCGGGACCTAGAATGCTGTCCGTACTACTCAAGGCTTCGTGTTGGCGAGCAATGGCAGTTTTGCGGTTCATCAGCTCAATAGGTCGACGATGCGCAGAAGCATTTTGATGATCTGAACGTAAACCGCTTGTCCTATTTGAACTTCCAACCTCGCCTTGGGTGAGGAGCATATGCCAAGTTCTCAAACCTGGGATCGACAGCGCAAGCAAAGTGGCAGCAAGCTCCGTCACCTCAACAGTGAGCTGGATGTCCCAGGACCAGGTTCCATCACTTATCCATTGGTTCTTCGACATGATGGCAATACGTGCGGCGGAGAGCGCGACGACGCTGTGGAAAGTCAGGAAGTAGCTCTTGAATCACAAATCCATACTTGACCAGAGACCTCATCTTTGGCCAAGGGGAGAGGAAAGGAATCAAACCAGACTTACAGAATACCAGGGAGCAGGATGACAATCAGTTGTAATCTATGTTTTCTCGGGAGTTGCAATATGCTCAGAATGAATATCGGAATGCCAAATAACAACGCATCACTGAATAAAGAAATAGCGGCGTTTGGGATCCATACCAAGCCCCAATACAAGCATTTGTGTGTTTTATGGCTCGGCTCCCACGTATAAGGAAATGCGGAGGTGATGGGGATGCAATGGAACAGGATCAAGCACTCCTGAACGATGTAGCAGACGATCAACATGACACCAACGATTCTGATCCAACGACTGAAGTAATCGTGTCGCGCGCAGATGCGTTGGTAGAAAGCCAAACCAGATAACCGACAGACCAGCAAAGCGGCAGTATAAAAGGTATGTCTGATATAGTCGTATGTCTTAGCCTGAACCAAGACGGCCGGGGGCATGATGTAATAGACATATTCAAAATGGCGTCCGTTGCCGGTGTTGATGAGAAAACAAGCCAAGATCGGGACGGGGATAAACAGGGCCTACGTCTTGGTTAACAAGAGCTCTTGGTCGTGATTTGACGAGGTTGAGAACATCCGTACCAGAGCAAGCAAGGTGAGCCAGTCATCCAGCGCAAACGACCTGATGATGAAGGCGCGGGCATAGCACCTGAGAAGCACAACAACCGTCGCAATGGCCGCGCAGACCATAATGGCAATCTTAGCCCCCGTATCCCGACTCTCCATTAGGTATTCCACGGTGATTCCATCGGGGAGTTTGCCACTCGCGACAGCGGCTTCGATGACTTCCCGACTTACAGTCATGGCCGCTCAAGGATGAAACAAAAATACGAAAGTGGAGGTTTGAAGTGCACTTGGGGAAGTGGAGGCGTAAGTGGGAGATCGGGCTTCTATAATTCATCACTCGTGCCCCCCTGAGATGAGGCAACTCAGAAAGTCTGGAGTAGATTAAGAACCTTCAATAGTGCTCTCCTAGGTCTGACACCTGATTCTTGACTACTGATTTCCAACATCGTGCCTAGTGGCAAGTACCTCAGAGTGACAAAGTAGGCTCTTGATAACAGTAGTAAGGAGAAAGTTCTTCCTGGCGAATTTGTCGCCGGATGTCTCCTTAGTTGATCGAAGGATTTCTCTAAGATGGAGAGGCGTTGCCACAAGGCGTCTCGCGCGTTGCCAAGAGCAGCTATGATTCGCTCAAAATACGCTTATTCTTTGCAAGCGGCACGGGTAATGCGGACTAGATCCCGGCCGGGCCGACCGAGTCAAAGCTCGTTCGCTCTGCTGTCAAGGAGATAACACTGATAACAATGATGAGATCAGCTTTATCTGATGTTAACGAAAGATCTTTTCGGACTTGGTCTAGGCGCGCCTCTGATATTTGAATAAAACGTGGGCGTACGCACTGGTCAGTAGAGGCTTCTTTATTCTCATTTAATAAGATACAATCATAGAAATCTGACTGAGTTTAGAGGCAAGACTTATAATGCCCTCTAGAATTACCCTGTATCTAAGAAACCCTCGGGCTTTTGTTATTATAACCTCTCCTATTATATTCAAAATAATAATCACATTAGCAATCAAGTGCATATACATAACATATCAATGAGGAAACATATCCAATCAATGTGTATAGTTGGGCCATATGTCAAAGCCACTTATACATTCGGGGTTGGGGGACTGAACAGCCCCTCGCCTGAACAACTCTGAGGCGTCTTTCACAAAGGAAACGCAAATCCGCCCCGGGTTAAGAGGGAGGCTAAGGACGAGGATGATAGTGAAAGAGTACTCAAACATACACAAGCTTATCACAAACATACACAAGCGCCTAGCCTATTTAGGCGATTCTAACCTAGTTAGAGCTCTACTAAAAATAATATCTCTTAAGATGCGAGTTTTTTTCAGCTCCTAAAATATCAATTATAAATGCTTCACTTAATAACTATTAAGCCCTGCAGAAAGGGCTAAAAGATTTAAACTAACCGAAGCGAGAAAACGGGCTTTTACTGACTTTAATCGCCTATTTAGGCTAGGCGCTTGTGTATGTTTGTGATAAGCTTGTGTATGTTTAAGTACTTATGGTGAAGGCTAAAAATTGGGCATGAGTGAATCACCGAAAGCTCAAAGCGTCTTACTCTCGACCCATACCCATGAACCGGGGATGTATCGGGAGATTAAGTTGGGTATAAGCCACTACCATATTACTTGGTCAAAGGGAGCGCCTTAGCGATGTCAAGATTTTAGCAGGAAATCGAACTTGAGGGCTTCATAAAGATTACATGGGCATACCGCATGTTCTAATCTGGAATATATAGTTGCTAGTTTTGGTACATGTTTACTTAAAAAGCATTTATGCATCTTTACTCCAATGCTTCTGATGTTACGTAGTACGTGCGTCCTGCTTTAGAGGAAATCCGCTCGCAATAGCAGCACCCTGAAGCTGTCTTAGCCACGGTAATCCATCACCATCTGGTACAGGCCGATGTGTCAAGCTGCAGTTGACAAAGACCGAGTCGTTGAGATATGTCCAGTCCGCTATTTCAACAGCACACTCCGAAATAGTGCCGGGAAAGGGTGAGGCGCTCAAGGTGGCGCATATCCAGGCCATCTGCTGCAAGACCTCTACAATCGTATGAGTCCAAGCAGAAACGCTGAGACTGATCGACCCATCCTCGACTTCGACATGAAGAAGGCGAAGACTCGGACAATACGTCTCTTTACTATCCGTGCCATCCCAAACCGACATACCCGAGAAGGGTTGCCCTTCGCAGCAAGAGACAGAGGCACCTGTGACGGCTTCCTCGATACAGGCCAATAGAACAGAGCCACATTTGGGCCATTGCCTGTTGATATAATCGGATACCGTTGTGTAAATGCAATCGTTTGCGGTTCCGGTTATAGCTGGGAGGGACCCAATTTTGACAAGCTGTGGGTCTCCAATGCCTTCCAAAGGCCCGAAAAGCTGGCATTCGAACTTGAATTGAATGACATGAAACCCGTCTCTGGGCGGCGGATAAGGTCGCTTCAAGAGGATGTCCCATACGGCCGACTCCATCAGATGCATCTGCACAAAATGGGGAGACACCAAGACCTCACGGATTCTGGAAATAAGTTTCTTAGCAGCGTCTCCTGTCGTGATACATGTGTGGAGCGAGCGTGCGATTTCATCGGAAGAGCCCCTGGGCGAGCGAGCAGCCTGCTCTCGATCCCAATAGACACACAGAAGTTGCAGTGACAGCTGCAGGTCAATGCCCCGTGCATTCTCCGACCATGTAATAGCTCTCCGTGATAGACCTGGGCCTAGCTTGTCGAGGATACACCGAGGCGTCTCGGGGCCGTTCAAGATCAGGATGAGCTGGCAGATTGGGCCATCGAATAAAAGGCTGATTTGACGAGCAGACTCTGGGTTTGCATCGCAGTAAAAGCGCCAAAGCTCGTCCCAAAGCTGTTTCGTGAATTCAGACAAGAGGCGATCAAGGACTCGATCGATATTGATGCGAACCCTCTGCTCCGGTAAGTAGTAATGAGTGAGCAGCTCATTGTTTAAGCCGTCAGCCAGCGCAGTAGCGAACGCGGCAACTAGAGCACCGGCGATGAGAGGCGGGACTAGGACCTCGGCATTGGGCGCTTGAGCGAGAAGCGGTCGCAGAGTCGGCAGAGGGGGTTTAAAGAGCGAGGCGGCGGCCGGTCCAGCTACGTCGGTGGACTCGTGGGTGGTGGAGTTGATGGGGAGCATGTCTCTGCATGGCTGGGGAGTTGAGCCTCGCGAGCGACGCCTCCTGGCTTGGGATCAAACCGGGAAATCGCAAGGAGAACGATGAGTCTCTGGGTGAACTGAGGGCATATTCAATCGAGTTTCTGTCTTTGCAGCGTCTTGGGAGAGTGAAAAAGGCGACGAGAGCGCTGACGTTGCAGGGTTGGCGAGGGTTGCGCGTCCCGCTGACGAACCAGGTAATTAATCGAGTCGATTAGCTGGCGTCGACCAACGCCACCTGCTGGGAAATTGATATTCAAGTCAACACAACCGGGGATTTTCAGTGAATACATAAATAAGGCTTTTCCAATAACCCTTTGGTGCGAAAGTTTTGTTGGGCATTTTAAACGTTGTTTGAGCCTCTCCGTCGGTGTCTTACCGTGCGTGGGCTTCGGCGCTGCCATCCTGGGTTTGAAAATTTCCAAGCAGAGGCCGCGTCAACAGATGGGTCCATCTCCAATCCGTGTGTCACCCAGCACTCCGCGGGCCACCGAACACTTGTTCTTCGCTGGAAAGTTCTCGGGTTGTTAGTCGTGTACTCTAGGCCTTTCCATAGCGCCATCGCTACTTCGTCCATCGCTGTAGCCCTCGCTTGAGGGATCGTCAGGCCAGTGTTCTCTTGGAACGATTGCGGAGTGCCAGGACGTTTAAGCTTCTGAACACAACGCAACGAGTCCGGCGGATAATGATGGAAGAAGCAGCCCAGGCGGCTGAGATGTGTTCATAAAGAGTTGGGCAAAGGCGGTTGATAAGGAAATGAAAAGGGGAAGATTGGTGACGGAAAGCGCAGGAGACCAACAAGAACCTAATCAAATTGTGGCAGTGCTCGCTCGGTTGCTCTAGACGATTGGCCGTACTGAAATCTCCAGGGAGAAGTTACCCACACGGCGGGTATTGAAGAGTCGGTGCTCGAGGCGGTGCCAGCTTCTGCTAACGACTACGTGTGCGGATGTTACCAGCCGGCGAAGCCATGGAAGCGTGATATTGAGGAGTAGAACATTAATCTCGGAGTTGAGGAATGAACTCTTCACGATGCGTTGCTGTTGCCTGCGCTGTTAGTCAGCGGCCTTCGCCAACTCTGCCCCTTGGCCACCCCTCTCCAAACTTGCTCCCCGATGATGGCTTCGACAACGAGACCAATCCAGCAACGAAACGTGACGCAATGAACATGAGCGACCCCTGAACTGCGCGCGACGCACGCTGTCCCGGAGAATCATCCTTTGGTCTTGAGATATTGCGGGAAAATCACAAACTGTGGCCTTAGCTTGCCAGCGACCTGGAATACGAATTTGCTCGCTTACAAAAGGTTGAAGTCAACCTGCTTCAAGACTCCAAGCGATGCACTATTGAGGCGGGACTTTTTGAGACATCGCACGACTGGGGCGCGCGTTTAAAAACCCAATCGGACAGATTTGGAGGTGGTGCCGCAGAGCCAACAAAGATTCTCTCCCCATGCAATGACGGAAGGGATCCATCACACTGGGCCCTGAAACGAGGTTAAGCTTTCTATGCCGCACGCTTACGGGAAGAACATATGAGGGAATACCGTCACATCTCATTTCGATACCCAGGCCATACACGGGCATGTGGTCGATGTCTCCCACACCCTCTCGTATTTCCCCCTCTGGTAATGAGGGAGAATGTGCCAAGAGCAGCAGCTCACGAGCCTGAGCAGCAACTGCGAGGGAAGATTTTTGCTTAACACTTTCGAGGTTGAAAGAAAGCATCCCTCTGAACCGACGGCTTACGCCAGTGAGAAGAGACAACGAAGTTCTAGCCACGGTGACGACGTCATGCACTGAAAGCTACTAGGGTAGCTGTGCTCGATATGGCCTGGCTGAGATTCCAATGCATGGTCAAGCGACAGGAAGCTTGTCGCCGAAGCAGCTCTGACTGCAACTCCCCCAGCATCACACCAGCGGTACCATTCGGAGGCCGCCCACCCCTTCATGGCTGTGATCGGCAATGCATACAAGCGGCAACAATAACAACGACTTCAGAGTCTACCAAACTAGCTCGTGACAGCGGGTATTCGAAATCTGACCCCTCGACTAGAAGCAGATGTGCTCTCTGGTTTGAGATCTCGGCAGAACAGAAGCTATGCCCACCAACTTGACAGTCGACTAAGACGAACCAAACTTGGGCAGAGTGTCATCCCGCATGGACTAGCTTCATCAAGGTTGCCGAAGGGATCCTGGAGCAGATGATCTGAGCACTGCCAGCTTGTGGCCCTTCTCGATGCAGGATATGAAGAAACATTGATTGGTTGTCACTCGGTTGTCCCCTGAGAGCATCTTGGCGCTACAAGTGACTTCGCCCTCGAATATCAACGACTTCATCGACTCGACATTCCGCAACTTCATCATCCATCCGCTATGAGCGATTTTTCAGCCAACGCCCGCCGCTGTCCAGACCGGTCGGTGGAACAAACGTTTACGAGTATTGGCCTCAAGCTGCCAAGGCAAACCGTTTGTCATACTATGAGTTCTTTTGGCCCAGGTGCTCTCTGACGTTCCCATGTTTACCGCCTCCAGCTCGACAATAGTGACGATGACCAAGAAGAGCCCACATGCTCTACTCTCTCCATTCCCATCTTGTGAAGGTGTGAGCAGTTTCCATTCAATGAGGGGGTTTTCGCATAGCCCACGGCTTTTATGGGAAGCAGGCTGCGGAGGGCAACCTTGAAAGCAGGTAGCATCAGCTCCTCCTATAAAGGGGTCGCAGGAGTTTGGCAGTTCTCCTCATTACTCTGCCCTCACACTCTCGCCTCTCTCATTCTCTACACATACTTCTCCTGTGAACCTACGTCTGTTGTTGCACTATGTCGTCAATGGACGAACCCAAGATAAAGCCCGTCGGACCAGAGCGTGTCCGCTGGCACGACGATGAGGAGACTGCGAAGAAAGCTAGGCCTACGTTGAGCCGTGATGTTTCTTCTGATTCTATGGCCATCCGCTCCTTGGCAAGGCGTGTATCTGGCGATGAGGTAGCTTCCCTTCCCATCCAGTATCGCACCGTGTAAGCATAATTCTGTTCGCGGTGCGAAACCTCTTCTGACGCAAGGAAGGTCGATGGATATCGAGGACTACAAACAAAAGGGCGGATGGACCAAGAACGTCAACGCCGCTGCTACAGGCAAGTTTCAAATTTTTACCGATGTTCTCATCTTGGCTGAATCTGATCATCGTGAGTCTCAGACCTCGCGCAGCTCGAGTGGCATACCATCACTGTCGAAGAGATTCTTCGACGCCTTTCGACTTCAGTCAATGAAGGACTTTCCCCTGACCAAGTCACCCGCCGTATCGCACATTACGGGAAGAATGCACCATCGCCCCCCCGGACCCATCAGACGAAAAAAATACTCGGCTACTTCTTTCAGGGGTTTGGTACTGTGCTTTTGATAGCATCGATTCTCGTCTTCGTAGCTTGGCGCCCTCTCGGCAAGCCTCCAGCACCCGCCAATCTTGCCCTCGCCATCGTGCTTCTTGCTGTCTTCTTGATTCAAGCTGCGTTCAACATGTGGCAGGACTGGTCATCTTCCAAGGTCATGGCATCTATCAAGACGATGTTGCCCGAGCACTGCCAAGTCATTCGCAATGGACACGAGCTTACACTGTTCGCAGAGGAGATCATCCCGGGTGATATTCTTCTGATTAAAGCAGGCAACAAGTTACCTGCGGATGTTCGCTTCACCAAAACGTCTTCCGATGCGAAGTTCGATCGATCTATTCTCACTGGTATGACACATTGTCAATAGCTATTGTTGCCCCTCCTAACGGATCTAGGCGAATCATTTCCTCTTCCTGCTACCGTTGACTCTACGGATAATAATTACCTCGAGACTAGGTGTATAGGACTGCAAGGCACGCATTGCATGTCTGGAACCTGCACTGGGGTGGTTGTTGCTACAGGCGACAACACCATCTTCGGTAAGATAGCTAAACTGACTAACCAGCCCAAGAAAGGCTTGACAACACTGGAGCGAGAGGTTTTGCATTTTGTTTTGGTCATTTGTTCTATCATGTTCGTTATGATTTTACTTGTCATCATTGTTTGGTAAGCCTTGAGTCTTTTCTACTGGCGTCTTATTTCTAACTTCCGATAGGGCAACTTGGCTCAGAAAACAACATCCGGATTGGATCAGTGTCCCCAACCTCATCATATCGTGCGTCTCGGTTGCTGTTGCATTCATTCCGGAAGGTCTTCCTGTGGCTTTGACGGCTAGCATGACGATCAGTGCCAACATGATGCGAAAGCACAAGATCCTCTGCAAGTCGCTCAAAACTGTCGAAACCCTCGGATCCGTGTCTGTCATCTGCTCTGACAAAACGGGCACTTTAACACAGGTCAGTCTAGGTGGGTTTACTATCATGACAGTTGTTCATACTGACCCTTCAAGAACAAAATGACTGTCACAGAGTGCGCCATAGGAGACAAGCGGATGACGGCTGATCAAGCCCGCGACGCCGTTGTAGTCAATCTTCAGAGAAATCCAAAGAACAACTCCATCACCCAACTCCGGGCGGTCGCGAGCCTCTGCAATGCCGGAAGCTTTGATGCTGCAACAATGGACCTTCCTCTCCATGAGCGCATCATTCATGGCGATTCTACTGATCAGGCAATCCTTCGATTCTCGGAGAGTTTGGGCAAAGTTGCAGAGGTGCGTCGCAGTTGGCAGGTTAAGTATGAACTTGCATTCAACAGCAAGAACAAGTATATGATCAAGGCTTTCGGTCTGGTCAACTTGGATGGGTTGTCGTTTGCCCTGCCGACAGACACTGCCTCTATCTTCGGCCCCGCAGACATGTAAGTCGTAACTTTTGGAGGCCACTGAATGTTTCTGACAAGGATGTAGACTTTTGACCATCAAGGGAGCGCCAGAAACCCTTCTTGATAGAGTGAGCATGTACGTCAACCCTTCGGGCGTAACTGTTCATCTTGATGCCGTCGCTCGGCAATCGATCGAAGCCATTAAGGATGACTGGGCATCCCAAGGCCGACGAGTCCTCTTGCTCGCTCGCAAAGCCATGTCGAGTTCCATTTTCCAAGCTGGATTGTCTGAAGCAGCGTTGGAAACAGAAATGAACAACCAAGCCAAGTCGGGGTTGACACTAGTCGGGCTAGTTGGTATCGTCGATCCTCCTCGCCCCGAGATCCCGGATGTGGTAGAAACCCTTCGGGCTGCTGGGATACGGATTTTCATGGTGGGTTAAGCTCTCCGATATGAGTTGGCC
This sequence comes from Stylonectria norvegica, assembly GCA_014621405.1. Taxonomy (NCBI): domain Eukaryota; kingdom Fungi; phylum Ascomycota; class Sordariomycetes; order Hypocreales; family Nectriaceae; genus Stylonectria; species Stylonectria norvegica. Next base: position 36,787 of record JAANBC010000289.1, read on the forward strand.
AAGACTAACATATTTAAGGTAACTGGTGACTTTGCGCTCACCGCCAAAGCAATTGCCATCGAGTGCGGAATTGTCACTTCACAGCAGACAGATACTACTGATGCGCTTCACCGAAGAGTTATGGTTGATCCGTCCCTGCGCAGCCTTGAGCCAAGCTTGGAGGAAGAAGCTCCAAGAGGAGCTATCGTGATCAGTGGTCCAGAGCTTATCTCCCTTAGCGAGGATCAATGGGACCAGCTCGCGGAGTATCAAGAGATTGTGTTCGCTCGAACGACTCCAGAGCACAAGCTTCGCATCGTCAGAGAGTTCCAGTCCCGCGGTCAGATTGTCGGTATGACTGGCGACGGTGTTAACGATGCGCCTTCGCTCAGAGCAGCCGATGTGGGCATTGCGCTTGGGTCTGGTAGTGACATCGCCATTGAGGCGGCGGACATGGTTCTCCTCGACTCCTTTTCGAGCATCGTGGAAGCGCTGCGATACGGCCGCATGATGTTTGACAACCTCAAGAAGACAGTGGCGTATTTGTTACCAGCCGGCAGTTTCAGTGAGTTCTGGCCTGTCATGACCAACGTGGTGTTCGGGATCCCACAGATTTTGAGCAGTTTCCTGATGATCATCATTTGGTAAGTCGTGGCTGATACATATCGGAGTGACCCTGCTGATATCATTGACCAGTCTGTTTACCGACGCGGCTGCGGCGATTGCTCTGGCATATGAGGCACCCGAGGCAGATGTCCTGCTCCGCAAGCCCCGAGTTCCCGGCAAGGATAGACTTGTTGATTGGCAACTTGTGCTACAAGCCTATGGAATCGTCGGGATGATGGAGACAACAGCTTCTTTTGCCATGTCGTTTTGGTATCTGCAGCGAAACGGCATCCCTTTCTCAGATATCTGGTTCTCGTTTGGAGATCTTCCAGGGTCTATCGACCCGGACTACTACCAGCAGAAACTGACCGAGGCGAGCTCCATATATTTTGTCAACCTGGTCGTCATGTAAGTCGTCCCAACACCGCGATCGGCCGATGGGTCACCGTCATCACCCCACCATATTACATCTTTTCGAGTCTCTGACCAATGTCAGGCAATGGTTCAATTTGCTGGCTGTCCGCACGCGACGCCTATCCATCTTTCAACATCCCCCGTTGTTCAACAAGCAGACGCAGAATCTCCGCCTCTTCCCCGCGGTAGTGTTTGCCCTCGTTATGGCGATATTCTGGCTTTATGTACCGGAATTTCAGAGAGTGTTGGGCACGGCGCCGGTGCCCGCCGAGCATTGGTTCCTGCCGATGGCGTTTGGTATAGGTATCTTGTTCGTGGACGAGGCTCGGAAATATTGTGTTAGGACGTGGCCGATTGGTTTCTTGGCTCGTATGGCTTGGTAAGTCTGACGTTCGGTGGTCCATGTCCGGCTATGTCACTTCATCGACGGATGGTACATTGGAGCTTTGCACATGTATGAGATGGCGGCCTAGGTAGTTAGTAGTTCTTATTCTTCCCTTGGTGGTCACGACGAAGATGTTGTTGTTTCGGTATTGAAGCCTAGGTTGCAGATGGAATCGGGAGCCCTCATTGATTGTCGCACGCGAGAGAGAAGCACTGTCGTCACGGAGGAGGAGGCCGTTCACGGATCATGTTGCATTGGTAATGGAAAGTCAAATCATTGTCGAGCAGTATCGAGAACGCATTGGAGGGGATCACATCAGGAATGGTTGAAGTAGAACCGGGATCATTGGCGATCGAGACAGAGTCATCTGGATTGACGGTGAAGGAAGGGCCTTGTTAGTCGAATCAATAATCACATACTTACCATGCCCTATCGACTAAGCCATGTCAGGGAACTACCGAATGCAGTCAACGTAATGGTTTTATCCTTTGGACCTGAAAATAGTATCGAACAATATCGAATATCGAATCGAATCGAATATCGAAAGTCGGTGTCGAGGACCCCCGGGCGGGTGAGCATGTGGTCAAACAGGCGGCGGAGCTGGGGATGACAGGCAGTAATTAAACCAAATGCCAGCAACCACACATTTCAGTTCCTGCATCGACTTGCCACAGCTCGGCCCCGGTGCCGGAGGTTCATTTGGCGGTGGCATGCTCGGTGAGGTTTGGTGAGCTGATCGGGCATCCCACACTCGCAGCCGGGGCTCCACTTTAGGTCGTGTGTTCGCGGCCCCACTATCGGATGATGGCGGCTCATGATGTAAGACAACCTGGGCGGGATGGAGATGTCATGAGAGACGGTAGCAAAAAGAAAGGGGAGCAAGAATTGGCGAAAGAGGCAAATCGGGATAGGGAATTGGCGATTGGGCTCTGCAGATTGCCGTCTTTTAGTAGAACGAAGGCATATCTGATGCAAGCAACCAACGAAGCACCATCACGCCCATATTCAGGAACACGGCACAGGAAGCAATGCACGCGGGGTAATGACGAGACATCCATTCGATTACGAGACGCAGGCACACACAGGCACACACACACACAACAGAGCTCCCAAGCCTCCCCTCATTAGGATTGTAGCTCCTCCTCCGTACGACTCAGGGCCACGGCCACGCAACCCTCCCATTCCAAGACGCAACCATGCAGCGTATCACATTCACAAGCTACCACCCAGCTCAGGATAAGACTGCCCGTAGTTCGTAGTTCCCTATCCCGGCTGAATCGACGCGAGCCACGCAGCCAATGGGCTCGGCCATGGCTCCATCACAAGGTTTCACCGGCGGGCGCCATCAGGTGAGCAGCGCCATCGACGAAGCCCCGACACCTCCGGCAGGGGATGGGAGGGGTTCCAGGCCAGAGGAGGAGCAAGCATCAGCAGAAGCAACCAGACCGACGATCTCGCGTCATGGCCGACCGAGTCACCCCAATTCGCCGACTCATCGCTGCTGGGCGACCCACCGGTTTCGCACGGAAACACCGCCGCGAGAGCAAGCAATTGAAGCTGCTCTCGATGCCATTGCCATCCATATCGATGCTTCCCCAATGTCCATACTTTACTTCTCTGTGCTTGCTCGCTACCTTATCAAGCACAAGCACCAGACGCCACGCCCCGATCTCGGTGGGGCCTCGACAAGCTTTCCCCGGATTCCACCCCCGGACTCGACTGGCGGGTCCCGTGCTCGCCCAGCGTCACAGTGGGGCCCAGCTGCCGCTAGACCCAGTGC
>JAANBC010000029.1:0-127737 GCA_014621405.1 Stylonectria norvegica
CGCTGACGGCGCCGACGGCAGCTGTCTGTGGGCCTACCAGCTCGACGGCGACAAGAAGCTGCCGCTGAGGGAGATTGCCTGGGTGTACGGGGACAATGCGGGAGAGGGCTGGGAGCTCGAGGTCAGCGCTGCTGTGGCTCGCCCGGGCAAGGTGGCCAAGGATGCGCTGGAGGCCAAGTTTGAGAACTTTCAGGTGAAGTGGGAGAAGCATGATACGCACAAGGTCGTGGAGCGGCCCATGCTAGGTTAACGGGGGGTTGAGTATCCCATCAATGGATGTTAGGTTAACCGCGGGGGTTCTAGCTACGACGCCAGAAGTATCATGGAATGGGTGCTAGGTTAACGGGGGCTGTTTTTAAGTGACAACACCAAAAGTATCTTGCTAGGTTAACGGAGTTTTCAGTCGACGACAGATTCAACATCACATCACGCATAATGAATAAACACATAGAACATATCTGAGGTGGCCGAAATTTCTCATTGCCTCAACCCTGACGGAACGGTGCTCGCGCCAGGGAGGATCGCACGCGACCCTTTGTAGTAGGTATTAATCATCAAGATCATAACTTCATCCTCGGCGCTTTTCGCACTCCCGAGACCATGCAAGTATCTCATCTCCCCATCTACATCTTGGCTGGGGGAAAACAAATGAAAAGCTGTAAATGATGGGGCAATCTGTCAGGAGATGGGATAGTGTATTACATCGGCCAGCCAGCGGAGGAGACGCAAATCCATCCTGTGAACATGCAAGTTGTCTCCAGCGCGAACCGCGACCGTTGCCAAATGGAGAGTTCCCTTTGCGCCCGGTGGTACAAGGCAAAACGCCAGTCCGTGGTAAGCAAATAAACAGACGATTCCATCGGTTGTTTTTTTTCTTCTTTTTCTTCTCTGAAATGGGTACTTCAATGTGATCAATCTGGGCCCTCGTTGGGCGCGGGTTGTTGTGAGACAGACAACAAGCTGTCCATCCCATTTCTCTTTCTGGGAGGCTATCAGCGGCAAAAACCAGTGCCGGCCAAACCTCCAGCGTAGACAAATGTCCTAGAATTGCAGTGCAAGGGTATCGAGTAGAGTTGAAATGACAAGGCAGAAACAGAAACGCCAGGGAAACACAAAAATAGAGCGGAGGAGTATGGGCTCGTGTACGGCGGATTAGATCCTCTCAGCTCGTGTACTCATCAAAGATTTGGTCGGCCAACCTCGTAAGAAGCGGAGTAGTAATAAAACAAACTCCCAAATGGAAGACGTCAATCTGATAAGGGAGCGTGAAAAGCAAACCAACGCCGTCCTGAAATCCATCGTTCCTCATGGTATCGCTTTTTTTTTGGTATTTTCTTCCCCTGAGTTTCATGTTCATGGCTCATCCTCTAGCATCGTCCATTTCACACGGCGCATCCAGAGACCTATAAGTGTATATGCTCATGCGTCGAAATCACCGTTCAGACCGTCTTCGGCGTACGAGCATTGCTCACGTCGATGACATCGTCCAGGTGATTGCACATGGCCACAAACAGGTCGAAAAACAGCTTGGTGCCACCCGCCTCCATTTCAGCTTGCATGGTCCCGCTCCGCTTGAACGTCTTGCGGCAGCGGATGATCAGGGCGAGGTAATGAGCGCGCAGGCGACTATCTGTATCGGGCGTGTGAGCGTAGGCGTACTGGGCCGAGCGCAGGATGGTTCCGACATCAATGCCGGCCTGCAGCCCCTGCTTGCGCAGAGCCAGACGCTTCAGCTCGTCAAGGCCGTATCGATCCGCGGCGCAGTAGATGACGGTGTCGCGGAGGATATCGGACCCTACGCTGGAGAGAAAGACAGCGGCCTCGGAGGCCGGGCCTGCGCGGCCACCTCCGTTTTCGGGGTTGGGAGAGGTGTGAGGCGTTCGCGCCTGGTCCTCGAGCTCCCAAGAGTTGCGGTGTCTGTTGTGCAACAGACGCGGGTAGTAGTCACCCTTGTAGAGGTACTCGAGGACGGCGGAGAAGACCTCGGGTTCTTCGTCAGGGAGGGCGATCCTCCGGCTTTGCGCATCCGAGAAGGTGCCTCGACAGCCTCTCTCGAAAAAGGGCGACTGGCGGAGGACATCCTCGTGCGCTGCAAAGAGCCGCCCCTCGCGCCCGACGGTTAGGGTGACGATGGGCGAGGGGGCGGCGGACTGGTTCGGCGTCGGCGCCGAGTGAGAGTCCTGCTCCGTGAGCGATCTCTGCAGTTTCGACAGCTTCGTGGGATCCCGGATGGAGCCCGGCTTCTTATGTCTCGCAGCCTTGTCGACGCGGCTCTGGTCGTGCGACCGAAACGAGCGCTTAAACATGGCAGCGACGTGTATTGTCTTTGAGGCGACTAAAGAAGGGGAACTCGTGGTGGGCGAGATAAATCGAGATCGGGGCGAGGGGAGAGATGGGCGCAAGAGAGTGAACGCTTGCGACGTGTATCTCCCAGTTCGCGACTCGACAGGGAACTTGGCTAGAGAGCGACGAAAAGAGCGAAGAAAAGAGAAGAGAGAGAGCGACGCACAAAAGATTGACAATAGGGCCCGGGCGGAAGAATATGTCTGTGAAAAGACGATATCCTCGTTGGAAGCTTTGCGACCCTGTTTTGGTTGTGTGTGGGGGGGAGGAGGAGAGAAGAAGGCTGGGGGTCTGGGGGAGTCGTGGGATATTTGTACCTGGAGATTTCTTGGAGTCACGACCTTATCCATCGTCACTAAGATGCAAGGTATCACCCCTGTCACCCTAATCATAAGCTGTATTCGTAGTCTACTTTACAGTATTCGCGGGGCATATCGCATCCATGGATGGACGAGGGCCTGCGAATACATACAATCACAGGCTTGCATCTCAGCCCAACCTAACCCACCATTGCCACTAACCAAGACAACAACAAATCATCACCAACTCTCCTTCTGGCAGCGTGCGGCTGTGTGAATACATGTACCCTGTTGACTTAGCCTCACTCTTGACTTGCTGGCACTCAAGGCGTACGCAGGGATCTCTGCCTAGAGACTCAGGCATCCCAGCTGCATCCCTGGTGGCGTCGACATGTCTCGTCTTCACGCCAACTTCACCATCATCCTCAGGTTGCACCATGTCACGCCACGTCAACGTCTGCGAGACGTGCAATACTGGTTCTTTCTAGGGAAGGAGAGAGAGCTCGATTATGCTAGACCATGGTTTCTAGGCTCGTCCAGCCAGCAAATGGCAAAGTGAGCCGTGAGTTCTAGGATCCATTATCAACCTCCAGGACCAAGGCTCCAATTCACCCAACCAGACTGTTCTTTCCAGCGCTCCAATCTCGGGACGTCTTTGCAGCTATGCCTTGCATCACAACTAGATCAATCTTGATCCGTGCCCCATGTTCTCTCCACCATACTATATCCTCTTGGCATCGTCGAGTTAGGTTATCAATCTTCGAGGGCTTCGACTGCAGCGGCGATTGCACGCCTTTCCGCAGCTGATCTTGTGAAATTCTCGCGGAGACCGATCAACCCCAGCAATAGAACGTACACTTCTCAATCGTCAGTAACAATATCCATAGATGTGCGCACAATCCGGGATGCTACTCACTGATAGGTATCAGAATAAGGAATCCGATGCAGTAAAGGGCTACAGCCTCGTTGGAGCCAACTTCCTTCTCGTCCAGCCAGAAGAAGGCATAGTAGCCAGTGAGCAAGTGTCCCAAAGCAGCCCATCCCAAGTACGCAAGCCCGAGGAATATCAAAACAAGGAGGTGTGCTCCAGTAGCCTACAAAGACGCCCGTTACTTGTTTGCTGACGAGATGGGAACCTGACGACTTACATAAGGGCGTTTGATGCTGTTGAACCAGAAGATCTCCACGATCATGAGCAACGACGGGAAGACGAACAAGCTCAGGAAGACAAAGGCTTTGAACCAACCCTTGCCAAATATGTCGCTGACTATTAACTGTATCAGCATATCGAAGTCGGGGGGTTACAAGGAAAATCATTACATGGCGTCTGGGGGGCGATGTATACTGAGGTATCTGTACCTCGTCCCCAAACCATTCCCGGTGGCAAAGGCTCATTCGACGGCTGTGGCTTCGGAGGCTCGGGGCCATTGTGCGGGCGTGTGACGAAGAAGTAGATGTAGCTGTTTACAAAGGCGGAAACCACTGTAGCTGCGTAGAAGACGGTGAAGTAGAACTGGCGTCGAAGGCTGGCCATGTTCCTGGGAAGCGACATGGCGCGGACAATGGCACCCTCGATGCCATCCAAGTGATGATCGGCATGCGGAAAGTACAGGTGCGTGAAGCTCCAGCTCTAAATTTCGGGTGTTAGTCACACCAAATGGAAAGTCGTCACTAAGCAAAGATAGACTCACAAAGGTGATGAAGTGGTACGCGAGCACCGCCGCGTAGCTGAGGATGGCCAAGTCGAAAAAAAGCCGATACGGGCTTGGCGGGGCCATGTCTGCCAGCATCCGGGGACGAGGGCCGGGACCAGGACGAGGACCGGGACCAGGACCGGGCATATCGTTGAGCTCGTAATCAAGAATCAACGCGAAGCTGACAATAAGAAACAAGAGGACCAGGCCACGAAAGAAGACAAGGACATTTTGAGGAATGCAACGCCATGGGGAATGGCAAGCTCTTAGGAAGGGTGGCTGTCCAGGCAGCACGTTAGCAAGATAACACGGAATCTTGCTCAAGACCATGAAGATCAGGTACTCACATGGTCACGCAGGCCGCCTTCGCCATGTGCGGCTGCGAGAAGAGGAGTCGAGTCCATCACGACTGCGTGTGCTGGGCGAGGGCCAGCGAGGAGGTCGAGATGAATATTTGACTTATATCAGTAAACGAGAGCAAATGATGGTAACTATATTTGCGTCAAAGGGGGCAACGGGCTGAACCGAGGGCCTGTCGCAGTCGATGGTTGCAAGGAGGAGCGTGAGATGGTGGAGGAAGAGGAAAACAGTGAAGCAAAAAACGAGAGAAGATGGACGTCTTGAGGAGTTGCCGATTTTGGACTGGCTAGAACGTCCATGGCGAAGCTGGAAGTTGCGAATGCATTCTTGGAAAGAGCAACGAACATTGAGAGAATCGGCTTTTGGTCAGCAATTGAGGACTGCAGAGGCTTCTCTAAATCACTCCTGCCGAACGCCTTGGAGATAGCAGCCAGTCTTTTTGACTTGATCTTGAAGAGCTTCCGATGAATGAAAGTCGAAACCTGTTATTTCTTTCAATTGTCTCGAAGGACGTTGGATATTCGAACTGATATTCGGCTTGCTTCATATATCGTACGCGTCGTCATCGGACAGCTGAAGACCCTCAATTTAGTCCAACACTCAATCCTTCTTATCAACACTAGCAGCACCCTCCTTCTCCATTCCCTCACAACCCGTCAACTTTCCTGCCACCTCCTCGAATTTTCCATAGCCTTGAGTTGCGTCTCGTTGCTCGCCCGCCTTCTTCATGTTGGCTAGTCCTGCCGCCTTGTCTTGCTCTCCCGACGCTTTCCAGGGCTGGGAACCGGTCAAGACGCCGACGGTTGCCTGTAGCAGGAGCAAGTCAATATTGTATAGCGTAGACCCGAGGCTCCGGAGCAGTGTATAGCAGTGTGGTTGGCACTGGAGAATAGCTTACCTCTGCGGCGCCCTTGACGTATTGCACATGACTACCAATGAGGCCAGGTGCAGTGGACTGCTGGTTGTTGGAGTTGTTGGTGTTGTCTGCCATGGTGAAGATCTGCGGCTTGGAAGATCTTTTAATTGATGGAATCTTGATGTATTTCGCAATGCAAGTTGCTCGAGGGATGCTCAACACTGGCTAAATACCATTTAAGTACATTCGCAACCCTCATGTGATGACATCGTCTTCGAGCAACCCTCTTCATGAATCATGACATCACCCCTCGCGCCCCTCCAACCTCCGTTTGCCATTCCCCGTGGCTGCCCCACCTTCCCGAGTTCCTGCAGCAAGTGGGGCCGGTCCCCTTCCGCTTTGGCCAGCGCGACACATGCCGCTCAACCGCTGTGAGCCTAGTGGTCCGTGCGCTGGGAGCCACGATGTCCAGATCTCGCCCAAGCCCAGACTCCGACAACTCAAGGTCACTTTCACGAAGCGACCCACGATCCCCATCTTGCACCAGCCAACGACATTCGCCATGCTTTCTGCCCTCCAGAACCCGCGGCAAGCGGCTGCGCAGCTCATGAACTTCGCGCTGATCCTGTCGACTGCATTCATGGTAGGCTACTGACTCCCAAAGCTTGCCTCGCGACGCGCTGACCTCTCTCGAGATGTGGAAGGGCCTCTCTGTCATCACCGACTCACCGTCCCCGATCGTTGTCGTGCTGTCTGGATCCATGGAGCCGGCATTCCAGCGAGGCGACTTACTTTTACTGTGGAACCGAAACTTTCTCCGCGACACAGAGGTGGGAGAGGTGGTGGTCTACAACATCAAGGACAAGGACATCCCCATTGTGCACCGGATAGTGCGCAAGTTTGGCAGCGGGTAGGACTCACAGGCTCCCAACTTCTGGCCTTATCCCTGGTGCTTACAGTGGCTAACGTGAATACAGACCCGATGCGAAGCTCCTGACCAAGGGCGATAACAACGTTGGCGACGACACCGAACTCTACGCCAGGGGACAGGACTACTTGGTGCGCAAGGACATTATCGGAAGCGTGTTTGGATATATCCCTTTCGTAGGGTACGTGACGATTCTCCTTTCAGAGCACCCGTGGCTCAAGACGGCGATGCTGGGGATTATGGGGCTGTTGGTGGTGTTGCAAAGAGAATAGAGAATAAGCGGGATGTTTTGCATGGCTGTTCAAGGAAATGATGTTGGTATGACTTTGTAGCGTGAGATGTTGGATCGATATTCGCTCATCTGCCAAGCGTTTTCAATCTATGAATTCTTTTCCATGAGAAATTGAATAATGTGTTCATAGCCAAACTGCCATTGCCTTGTCAGTCGGTTGCCCACCCACCAACGGAGCATGATGCCGAAGTGGAACGGTTTTCGAAGCCGTCGTAGCGCCGGCGCCAAGACCCAGCGGACCCGGGCTTGGCCTGAACTCCTTGAGCAACCTCGGCGATTGCCTCTTCTAGCTTTTCACGCCGATCTTTGCCGCAAAGGATTAACAGCCAATGATACTCTGTCCCTGGTGACTCAAATACTAGGCTCTCGGACGTGTTAGACTGTCGTTGCTAGGCATTAGGTGGTCTTGGCGCAAGGTTTTCCCTCTGGAACCACTCTGTGAGGTGTCTTGAAACCGTGTTGGTTGGTGTTGCATGAGAGAGAGTCTCATCCTACGCACCTCTTCTAATGAGCCAGCTAGTGTTGAGCGATGAGCGATGAGCCACGATACAGCTCGTCTCTAAATCTATCCCGAGTCTTTGAACAAAACTTAGCAGGATTGATCCGCAAGAATGGGATCTACATATCGCCCCCGTCGAGCTGCCCTTTAACCGCCGGCGTTCAAGCTTGTTCTCGGCGAGACCCCAACCCGAAAATCAGAAACGAGCAGAAGTTCAGACATGAGGCTAGGCCCCGGCCAGCGTTAGGAGGTAAATCCCTGCAGGGGTTGAAGCCAATGGACTTGTAGAGCTCATTTTAAGCGTAACGGGGCTGCGACGCTGGCTAACGGTTTTGGCCCTGGCGGTGATCCTTTTATAGATCCTACGGGCCCCAGACATCGCCCCTTGGGTCGCGATGAATTTCGTATCCTCGGATGGTTCTCGTCTTTTGCCTCCCTCATTATCTTCTTAACCCAGCTGTCGCTCGTTTTTGTCAGTTTTTGAAGTCACTCGCTTGACCATCTTTCGTTTCGGTCGTTCGAAGTGCACTCTCACCCACCACCTTCGCTTTCACCACCACGGGAGATAATCATCTATACTACTACATACCAGGATCGCGTACTGAATTACCTTTGCGCGAAGGCAACCACCGGACGAGGATTTATACGAGGAGGAAACCAACGTTCTTTGCACAGAAACAGCGTCTCGTCGCGAGGCACGGATAAACGCCCACAATGGCGCCCGAACAAACGACCCAGACGGTCGAAACACCAACATTCACTACTCCTCCCCCAGCAACGCAGCCTCCACCCGCGCAACCGTTCCAGTCCTACCAGCAATACTCCCAGGCGTACGGCTACCAGCCTTACCAGCAGCATCAACAGCAACAGCAGCAGCAGGTGTTGGGGCAAAATGGCGCCCAGCTACCGCCTCAGCAGCAACAGTACGCCCACCAGCAGCAGCCCGCAGTCGTGCCCTTGAACCGGGGCTGGGAAAACACGAAGATTGGCCTGCACGCTATAGACATCCTCTTCTGTATCATCGCTTTAGCTACTACCTTTTCGCTCATCGGCAAGGGAGGAGATTATGACTTCATCAGTCTAGTTTGCTGCCCTGTGGTAAGGCCTCCAACCCTCTTCGTACTATCTACAAGGCCGGCTGCTAACTGAGACTCAAGCTCGTCGTTGCCTTGATCTGGGATATCGCCGAACTCATCACCCGCTGCGCTCGCAAGTTCAAGGCCGGCATCCACCCGGGCGCCCATGTTGCGCTTTCGCTGCTCATCTGGATGGGTGCCGCTATCGTTGGCGGTATCGAGGCCACGTCCGCCGCGTACATGGACTACGACTACAGTTCCAACTCCAACTGCGAAAACTACAACAATGACACGCATGAATACGAAGACTGCGATTCGTCGTCGAGTGGCAGCCGCCCGTCCATGATCGTCATCGCCACCTTTACCTGCCTGGTCTGGCTTGCGCACTTCATCCTCTTCATCCTGGCCTGCATCGACACCTCCAGGCGCAACGCTGCGGCCCGGAGACCCATCATGATTGTCAACGGGCCGCCGTACTGGGGACCCATGGCTCAGGGATGGCAGCCGATGCCGCAGTACTTCGGCGGCCAGCCTCAGGGCCAGTACCAGCAACTGCCTCAGCAGAACGTGCCGCTACAGACGAGGAGCATGAGCCCTGCGGTGGTGCCTGAGGGCAAGGGCAAGGAGCCAATGCACGCGCCTCAAATGACTGAACATGCACCTCAAATGGGGGAGCGGGCTTCTCAAGAGGAGGCCCCGAGAGAGGGCAGGTCTGAGGTGAGGGAGTACTATACTCCTGGTGGTTCAGGTTTGTGAGTGGCTATCTATGAGGATGGAGTGCGGTGACGACGCAGGAAGTTGTGATGGGAACGAGCAGAAAGAATCTAATTATAATTTTGAACATTGAGTACATTTGATATCATACCAAGCCGATCTCAAACTCTCTAGTACTGGATTTGCATGACACCCGTGTTCTATTGAAACCGCGGCGTCTTATAAGTTATAACACCAGCACAAAATAAAATAAAAGAGAAAATGAAAACAAGACAAACCAAAGCAGATATCAATCAAACATTACAAGAATGGGTATACTCCAAGCCTTCCCAGACAACCAAAACCACAGCCAACCGTCCATGACGTTAAACGCATCCATCCAAACCAACACGCAACAAAGCAGCAACACCTCCCCCAAGCCAACAGCGACAGTGAGAAACTCCAATGCTCAATAGTCCTACTCAAGCTCATCAGCTTCCTCCCACCGTCGCGTCACCAGCTTCCGCATCTTCTTCGGGCTCCCGTTGCTCTGCGCGCTCGTCGTCCGGGCGCTCTCGTTGCTAACGCGCATGCGCTCCAGCTTGCGGCCGAGGTTCGTCACTCCGTCGGACGGCCGCGGCGCACTGCCTGGCGTTGTCGACGTCGGGGCCGCAAAGTCGTCACGCTCCTCGAGGGGCTTGCGCTTAGTTGGGCTGCGGCCCGCAAGCTCGCGCTTGAGGATGCCATTCTCGCGACGCAGGCGCTCCAGCTCTTCTTCTAGGTCCTCGACAAGAACATTCTCCTTGTCGCAGTCGCAGTTTTCGTCGTCGCCGGCGTCGAGGCCGCGCTCGAGGACTTCGATTTTGCGGTCCCAGTGTTCTTCGTTGCGCTCTTGCTCGACTGCCATCGAAGCTTTCCAGCGTGCGAGCTCGAGGGAGAGGCGTTGCTCGAACTCGATGGCGCAGTCGTCGCGAATGGCGGTTTCGAGGTCCAGCATACGGTCCTCCATGCTGAGTAGATGGGCTTCCGCAGCAACACGGGCGTCCGTCTGATAGTCCACCTCTGCGCGGAGTTGATCGACATCGTCACTCAGCCGAGCAATCTCCAGAGCCGCGATCTCCATAGTAGCGCGCTCGTCGTTATTCATCGGCGGAGTGTAATTTCTATACGACCCTGATCCCGGCGGCATGAAGGGGCGAGTGTGCTGGTGCACGGGGCTGGGGGATCGGTTGTTAGCCGACGGGGCCGCATGTGCGAGTATCGTGGCGGTGATGGATGGGATGCGTGGTACGGTGACTTCTCGGGCGAGTGCGCTATATCGCAGGATCTGAGAGGTGGCGTTGAAGTCCCCGAGGGGGTCTGCTGTGACGATCATGACGCCCTTTTGGAGGTTGTGTCGTGGTGTGTGAGGATGAGCGCTGGTGGAGGATGAGGGAAAGGAGTTGGAGAATAGGAGTTCGGTAAGTTTGCACTGCCTGTAGGGGATAATGTTGGGCTTTTATCGTCAGCTGAGTGATCGTCCATCATGTAGTCAAGTGCTTGCTTACCTTGTTGGAGGTTCCAGCCTCGCTTTGAGTCTGAAGACATTGTCCCAAGTACATCAAACTCTCGTTGATCTTGCCAGCTTCCACCAGTGTTGCGCCTTGTGTCTTGGCTTCTCGAGCCCGCTCGCTTCCCGCTAGATCAACAATAGTCAACTTGTTTCCGTCCCAGGCCCCTCCGCGTCTACTCCGAGTCCTCTTCTTGACCTCAAAGCAGAAGAAACCGTGGCTCCTACTGGAAACACTGTTGCTTCCAGTGCCAGCGACTCTTCTCTCCTGCAACCCAGCTTCGATGACCATGATAGCTTCCTTCAATGTACTGCAGATGACCTTGCGGAGGCCTGCGACGATCTTTCGGTCGGGTGAGAGCTCAGTTGATTTGAAGAGGAGTGGACGACGGCGAAACTCCTTTGTTGCTGCAGACTTGGACGGTGGGGTGAGGAGGTCGTAGATGCGATCGTTGTGAACCTCGTACATGGATACGACAACGACATAGTCGGCCGATGGATCGCAAGAGACATTGATTCCGCTCACATCGGGCATCTGCGGCAGCGCGGACGGTCGTTGCAGGTTTCGCCGGGGTGCGGGTGATAAAAGGCTGTGCTCGCCCTTGAGGTCTTGTTTAGCAGTATTCTTGACACGACTCGCAGCAGTAAGGGACATAAAATGCCTTCCCTTGGCCCGCTTGGGCGTCATAGGGACATTGATAGCGCTGGTAGAAGTCTTGAGATCTCCCAGAGGTAGTCTCTCCTGTTGACCAGATCGGTCCTAGCGATCCTTCAACCGGAGGGTCTCCTCTGCCTCGCTCACGAGCCGGACACTTTTCGGGCTGGACGAGGCCGACTTGGGAAACGCGCCGGGGATGCTCCCTAGCAGCTGGGAAACTTGGCGCGCGTACTTGGGCGAATGGACGAAGGGGAATATCGCATCTTGGGGTCGTACAATCATAGGGGTGGCTGCGCGTGAGCCTGCCCGGGATGCCTGCATGGGGTCTGCATAGACGGACTCGAGGAACTGAGACGCCGGCGTCAAAGCTGATTCGGATGCGTCACAAGATTGCAGAGTATCTTGAGCCGAGTGGACGGAATTGGAGTCGAGCATGTTGGGGCCGATCGATCGGAAGAGGACGTCCATAGCTAGCTGGGTCAAGCCGCGTTGGCTACGCGATCCGAGAATGGTGTGTGTCTGCTCTTTGGTCAGTATTGCCCTCCCCTATCATTCAGACATTGGCTTCACCTTTCCAGAGCCCGTCACTCCCAGGGTAGCAACCACAGCATCTGTTCCTTCTCCGCCCTGAGGCGCGAGGACGCCCTCGACAAGCGGCACGATCTGGGTGCAGTGAAAGACATCGAGCTGCGTCGCCTCCTCCTCAAACACCTGTGTGAAAGCGAACTTCTCGATGGCTCGTCGTCGATCGGTTGGAGGATTCAACGTAATGTGCGTCGGATGTGAGTTCTGTTCTGCATCCTCGACACTGAGGATCCGGTCGGTTTGCGTTGCGCCATGTGGAGGAGGGCGCAAGCGAAGGTAAACCTCGAACAGGTTATGAGAGGATTTACGTGATGCTTCCATTTTGGCTTGTCGATATCGTAGACTCAGGAGTTAGTTGACGATGGAGTTTTATGATGGAGCAAGACAGAAACAAGCCAGGGTTCATGGATGGTTACTTGAAGGTCACTAGCGATGCTGTCGCATTTTGAGTCTACTGTTTACAGACGCCAAGGCATCAAGTTCGCTGGCCAGACAACCAGTGTCTCTATCGATACCCAGATAAGATAAGGCTGAACCCTTTTCTAAGCGCGATTTGGCGCGCCTAAGGCCCACTACGATTAAGCGCGCAATGGAGGGGTTACATGGAGGGGTTGACCCAGGGGCAAGGCCGCAAGGGATCCAAGCCCAACGCTTAAGCTCGTGGTGTGGTTGCTTGGGCGTATCGTAAGGTATCGTGGAGCAGTCGAAGCTTACTTGCGAGAGTTTGATTAGTTCCCTTATGAATTCTCTTACCTTCTGCCCCATGATCCAAGTGAATTTGTTGAGCCGGGGCCTCGCCTGTTGATGTAAGCCGAGATCCAAATATTGACGTCCATCTGAGCCTAGGGTAGCTTGACTTGCGAAAACGCCGCCAAAGCGAGGGAAAGGCTCGGTAAGGGTTGTAGCTTTGGAACAATATCATACATGGGGGAGCCTTAGCATTCCAGAATAATGAGAGTGACTCACAGACACATCATCACGAATACGCACCTTGACATCACTTCTGGCGCAGGCAGAACTCCAGACTGTCATTTTGGTTCTTGCGGTGTCCGGGGGCTGCTAATTTCCAGTCGTCTATTGGCAGAAAACTCGGAGCGCCGGCCATACTTGACGTGACACATAATAAAGACTGTGACTGTAAAAGATTCTGACTCCAGAACGCGAGTCTAGACTGGCGCTAAGTAGCCTCATGACAGCAAGCGGGCTATTGAGGAAGAGGGGAAGTGACGGGGCGCTGTTGACGATCCGTTTCAGTTGCTCCTCTTCATGACTTCGTTTGGAGGCAAGGGAGGATCCGCCTGTGCTACATCGGCTATTCCCTCGTCGATACGGAGGCAATTACGACGAGGGAACATTCATCTCCAAGCTCCCTTTTGACTCGGCCGCGATCGACTCAAAACGAAGCCAGTCGTCGTCGACCCCTCTCCTTAGGAACCCGTGTTAACATGGTTAATGGCAGCAAAAAAGATTTCGTCGACAGAGGGGCTTCCATGAATGACGCGGGCCGCTGGGACCTGGGCTAGGAACCGGGGCGGAGGGGCAGCGTCTCGACAAGGCCTAGCCAGTGGCATGGTCGCCTCGTCTTGAGATTGACCCATGCAATGGTGGAGCAGCCGCAGATGGATCGTGAATACAGGCGATTCCCTTGTCGAGAGGGTCGTTAGGGGGCTTGAAACTGCAGACGCTGGTCAGACAAAGGCCATCAACTCATTTTAAGGTGCATGGTACATGTACGTGTAAGAACGCCTGCAATTGTGAGGACTCGATTGCCGTTAGTGTTAGACGGAGGGGTCTGACTTACATGTAACTACGAATACAGTCTGAGCTCGCGTCGAGCCATTTCCCCTGATATCATGGATCCCCCGCGCCGCGAGTCCGTGTCCTTCAGCGAGAGGTAGAGACACCTCCAGCGAGAAGCCCCGGTGTGAAGCCCCCGGCGAGAAGGCCCACCGGCAGGCGTTGAATTCGGCGGCCGCGTGCATCGGCGTAATGATATCCACCGCATTATAGCGAGCGAAGATCAGAGGCTGTGCAGCCAAAGAGATGCGAATATTCCTCCTATTTTCTGTAGATATTGCATTCCGCTTCTGCCCTGCAATCCGTCGCCGGCAGCCAAAATCAAGGTACGTACCGTCGGCAGCACCCAAAAAGCGGTGACGGCGTACGGCACATCCCAAAACGGCCTAGCCCCACTCTGCCACTCCCTCCCCTAGTAGCTTCTCCTCCAGCCAATCAGACGGCTTCCCCACCGCGACGAAAAGTTTGGGATATTTCTCCTCTGACGCTGCTCCTACTCTCCTCTTCTCTTTTCCCTTGCAACCACCACTCCCAATCCCAACTCAAGACAACGAAGTCGCACTATCCAGCCTGAATATCAGAGATTACCCCTTACCAAACTTTGTCGAGTTACAATGCCTTCGGCCGTCGCTGAACTGTAAACGCCCACTGCGGGCCTGGCTGTCCTCGCCGTGGCCCGCAGTCCAGCAGTTCTTCGAGTCTCCCATACACCATACTCGACCAAGTTTCCCAACAGGCTTTCCCGCTCCCGAGCTTACGCTCCACGAGAGTCTGTTCTCTGAAATCCACGATCCTGCGACTTGCCCGTCTTGAGAGGGGCCTTTCCACTTCGTACCCAATCACCAATACCGAGCACTGTTACCACGTTTATTCGACAGCGCCCTCCAACAAAACCAGCTACGTACGCAGCAACACATATCGACCTCAACCTTTCCCCGTGATAGGAAACACAAAATTGTTTGCGCAAGCAAGCTCCAACCACCAACCCGTCTAGAACAACACTTCATTGTGTAGCTTCATCTGTTCCCACGCACATCGCTGCTTGGACGGCGATTGATACACTCAACATTCCCAGATTAGACACTATACACAACACGACATGTCCCGCAACGTTCGAAAAAAGGCCCCCATAACCCCGGTAAAGGCGACCAAGCGTCGCCGCCGGGTTTCCGATACGTCCTCTTCCGCCTTCGACCTTTCCGACGATGGTGGATATTCTGCTGTCGAGGAGATTAGCGACTCCTCGGATGATGACGAGGAGGATGTTGCCGCGGCCGAGGAAGAGAGCATTCTGAAAGAGGCGGATGCTCCCACGCCGATTGCTCCTCGGCCGCAACCAACCATTGAAGATGATAGGAAGGTGGATGACGGTGACGATGAAGAGGAAGACGACGACGATGACAATGACGATGAAGATGAGGAGGGTATCGATTTAGATACCGACGACAATGGCAGCTGGGGGGGTATCATGTCTGAGCCTGATGACGGTCAGCTCGACGACTTCTACCAAGATGCCAACATCTTTGGCTCCGATACTCCTGTAGAGCGCCACGTTCACTTTGCTGTTCCTTCGAGCGACTCTGATTCGACTGACACGGAAGAGGAGGATCACCTCGATCTTTTCCCTGACATATTCGTCTCCCAGAACGCTCTTGATCCAGCCTTCCGCCGAGAGATTGAGGACGATCCTGAGGAATCGTCCGGCTCTGGCTCCTTCTGGGATTACAACTACCAGCCTGGCGAACATGCGGGATCTGAAACGGAAGAGATTGGCCGATCCATGTTTGAAGACGAGAGTCCCACGGTCTCACCAGTGCCTTCACAGCCGAATACCGCTGCTTCAACTCCTGCTCCTGCTTTCGAGGAGCCTCAGGAGTTGGATGGCTACGAAAGTGAGTCCTGCCTTTATGCAGGACGCGATATCTTGTCAGTGCTAACAACTCTTCTTCAGCTGATGGCGACACTACCGAAGAGGACATTCCCGAACCTCCGGTTCGTAGAAAGACGCGACGCCCTTCTAATGCCATGATCGAGGCTTCTGATTCCGATATCGAGAGCCCTGTCAAGTCGCAACGCGGTCAACCCCGCGTCGGACTGTATAAGCTTGATCGTACTGACAAAAAGCCAATTGCTGTCATGAACCCGTTGACGCGAAAGATGATGATCTTTACACCAAATCGATCCCGTCAACTCGACTTGTCCCCTGAGCAATTCAACATCCCCTGGCCAATGGAAGAACAGTCCTCGCCTATTCTGACCAATTCTGCCAATATGATGCTGAGTGCAATGTTTACCTCTGGCACCTTTGGGGACTTTATCAACACCCAAGCCATGGGCCCGGCGGAGGCTTTCTTCCCCTTTCAATCTGAAGCCAACACTGCCGATGACAGTTCGAGCGCGCCCCCTAGCGTGCAAGATGAGGAAGATGAGGCTGAGAAGAAGCTGGATATCAACGATTTCATCACTTGGGACGAGACTGGCTCATCGGGCGAGGAAGACAACGGAAACAGCTGGGAGCCCTCATCAACTCCACTTCGACCCAGCACTGCCACGAGCGACCATGACTACCTGTCGCATCTCAATTCGGAAACGGTCGGAGCATTCCGTCGCAACCAGATCAACCAGCAGCTCATCTTAAGCAACCAGGCCACCCAGGATTCTCTCGCCTTCAGTGGGCCATACAACTACACAGCCATTAAAGGACTGAAGTCGGACCGCTTCGATACTGCCGGAGCGCCGTTAACTCCAGCCCGACGTCACAAGAAGCAGATGAGTGATCTAGCACGAAGCCCTCTTGAATCAGTTTCGGCAAAACGCAAGGCTTCTAGTGAGGCTGGTGGAGGACACAAGAGACACAGGAGCATTTCAGACGTGAATGCCCTGCGCATATGATGCGACAGGAGTACATGCGATGGAACTAAAACGTGCGAGGACGGCATAGCCTGCGAAGGCAACGCTATCCCTGGCCTTGCCATGACCGATTTCCTTATGTGTTGATTTTATTGATTCACGGTTCCGCGAACCTCTTTTCATAGCGAGACAGCTTATTTTCTAGCAAGGGAGAAATAACCTTGGAAATAGGCCATTCTTGCTCAGACCTTTTTCAAGATACCCGATACGAACCCAAAGGAGAGACGGCGATTCACCTTATGGGATACACGGCTTGGCCTTTGACAGTGCCTTGCCGACGGAGCATAATGACGCTAATACTGATCTATGATCTATGTTACACATGTCGCGGTCTTGATCTTTCCTAGAGTATGACGCCTAAAAGCTTTCATGTATTGATGGTTGACTTAATTTTGCTCTTGTGGTTTTGCTCTATGTACTATTATTACTTGACAAATTCTATCATGATTATCAAGTTGATGTGGCCAGTAACCTTGGAGAACCCGTATGAATGTGACGAGGAACCTCTTCCAACTAAACGGTTTTGCTAAGATTGAAGACCGTATTGAAGCTGCAACAGCAACGTAGCAGACACCCTCTCTTGACCGCAGTATACTGTTTTCTATATGAGACCATAAGTCCTAAGAGTATCATAGAGTAAATAAGATACTCTGCACTTTGTTCTAGACAATTACTTAGGAGTTGTTTCAATAAAAACCACTACAATATCGGACTAAGCTCAGGAATGCCGAATACCCTTTTGCTCAGTGTGTACAGTGTTTTCTTCCATCGGCATGTAATTTTACTACCCAAGTACTAATCTGTAAGCTTGTAGAAGCTTGCAACCTTGCTATGTTTGCCTATTAGGTTGAATTGTTCGGGGTATTTAGACCTGCCCCGCTCATATTTGATCGTCGTCGACCGGTTAAATGTGAAAAGAGCATATTTCCGTTTAGCCTGTTCCCTCACCAGATCCTCCGCGGCAACATAAATCGCGGTCCGCGGATGTCGACTTCCAGACAGCTTTGTTTTCAAGCAACCCTACAAGCGCTCCAGTATTTCCCTTTCTCTCTCATGATCGTCAACGTGGTCGTGGAGACTCCGGCGGGGCTTGCAGTTCCCCGCGATGGTGCTCCTATCACACGCCGTGTCAACACGACGTGCTGTGTCAACCCCTCATCGCAACTTCGTGTGGTTGTTGGCGTTTAAACATCCGGCTGTAGAGCTTGTGTAAGCATGTGTTGGGAGATGGTCTTGGTAGTCGGATGAGGGCTCTTAAAGAGGCTCGTTCCTCGCCGGTCAAGGACGATACCACCTTGTCACACACAACTCGCAACGCCATCTTAGAGTCGACCTCATTATAGGAAATATGCTGTTCACAAAGGACAATCGCCTCTGCTTTTCTTACGATGCAGAACAACTATGGATTGAACCATGGGGACACAATGCCGTCCGCGTACGAGCAACAAAATCCAGCTCCATGCCAACAGAGGACTGGGCCCTCGAAACAGCGCCCTCAATCAAGGCCGAGATATCTATAGACAAGGGCATCGGCACCCTCATCAACGGCAAGATCAAGGCCCACGTCACCACCGCCGGCAAACTCACCATCTGGAACTCCACGGGCACGCTCTTACTGGAAGAATACGCCCGCAACCTGCGCGACCTGACCGATCCCAAATGCAGCTCCCTCTCCGTCGAAGCACGCGAGTTCAAGCCAATTCTGGGAGGCGATTACCACCTGACTGCCCGTTTCGAGAGCCTTGACTCGAAAGAGAAGATCTATGGTATGGGCCAGTATCAACAGCCCTACCTGGACGTCAAGGGCAGCCAGCTCGAGCTGGCGCATCGAAACTCCCAGGCCAGCGTTCCGTTTGCGCTTTCATCGCGTGGATATGGCTTCCTGTGGAACAACCCCGCCATCGGGAACGCTGTGTTTGGGAAGAACGTCATGAGCTTCGAAGCTCTGTCCACCAAGGCTCTCGACTACTGGGTTGTGGCTGGTGATACTCCCGCTGAGATTGTGCAGGCCTACGCGGGAGTGACAGGAAAGGTCCCCATGATGCCTGAGTATGGTCTTGGGTTCTGGCAGTGCAAGTTGCGATACCAGACGCAAGAGGAGCTGCTTGAAGTTGCGAGAGAGTATAAGCGTCGAGATCTACCTATTGATTTGATCGTTGTGGATTTCTTTCACTGGCCGCTGCAGGGAGATTGGAGGTTTGATCCGACTTACTGGCCGGACCCTGGTGAGTTGAACCTCTCCACGGGAAGATGTGACGATTGCTGACATTAGACATTCAGACGCCATGGTAAAGGAGCTTACGAGCTTAGGCATCGAACTCATGGTCTCCATCTGGCCGACCGTCGACAAACGATCAGAAAACTACGAGGAGATGCTGGAGCGAGGATATCTCATCCGCACCGACCGCGGAGTCCGAACAGGCATGGACTTCCAGGGCGACACCATCCACTACGACGCCACGCACCCAGGCGCCCGCGAATACGTGTGGGAAAAGGCCAAGAAGAACTACTACTCCAAGGGCATCAAAGTCTTCTGGCTTGACGAAGCCGAGCCCGAGTACACCGTCTACGACTTCGATACGTACCGCTACCACCTTGGTCCTAACGTCGCCATCGGTAACCTGTACCCGCGCGACTATGCCCGCGGTTTCTACGAGGGCCAGGAGAAGGAGGGCCAGACGAACATCGTCAACCTGCTCCGCTGCGCGTGGGCCGGCAGTCAAAAGTACGGAGCCCTTGTGTGGAGTGGCGACGTGGCGTCGTCGTGGAGTAGCCTGCGCGACCAGCTCGCGGCGGGCCTCAACATGGGCCTCTCGGGCTTCCCTTGGTGGACGACGGACATTGGCGGTTTCCACGGCGGCAACGGCGACGATGCCAAGTTCCGCGAGTTGCTCGTCCGCTGGTTCCAATGGGGTGCTTTCTGTCCCGTCATGCGCCTCCACGGCAACAGATTGCCCCAGCTGCCGCAGCATGGCACCACGGGCGGAGCGGGTTGTCGTAGCGGCGCGGCTAACGAGGTGTGGTCGTACGGCGAGGAGTTGTACGGGATCTTTAAGAAGTACATGAAGATCCGGGAGGATATGCGGGACTACACGCGCGAGTTGATGAAGGAGGCGCACGAGACGGGCGCGCCGCTCATGCGTACGCTATTCTATGAGTTTCCCGAGGATCCCGTGTGTTGGACCGTCGAGGAGGAGTATATGTATGGAGACAAGTATCTGTGCTGTCCTGTGCTGGAGGCGGGTAAGACGAGGATGAGTGTGTATCTACCGAAGCTACCTGCTGGTGAGAAGTGGAAGGGATTCACGGGTGAGGGTGTGTTTGAGGGAGGAGAAACGGTGGAGGTGGATTGTCCTCTGGAGACGATGCCTGTGTTTATTCGGGAACGCTGAGTAGAGGCTGGTCGTTAGTGTTGTAGGAAAGAAACAATAGCTATAATAACTTATACTAATATATAGCAATAAAATGTGTAATTATCAAACAAACACAGATCAAGTAGCATGTTAACCTTTGGACAAGAGACCATCCATCCCCAAGTAAAAAAAAAAGAAAGCTGTCATAGCATATTTTGCTACACACGCAAAAAAAAAAAAGAGAATCGATCATGTCAGGACTCGAACCTGAAGCCTCCTGGAGACGTTGTTGACCAATCGGAACCAGATGCGCTCTGCGTCTTTGTTAGTTGGGAAGTTCTAAGTGAATCTTGGAGAAAGGGAGTACGAACACCATTGCGCCACATGACCTAGTCCTGTGTTGAAAACGGTGGAGAAACGACGCATTATATAGCGTTTGAGTGTCCTGTGAGTTCTGGGTGTGCGTTTGGCCACCGTACTGCGTAGGATGGCTTCGATACGATGACGGTATGAAGGATAGCTGGGTATACTAAGCTCCGCTCACGACATTGGAGATGACTGTCCAAATCAGTTTTTAGCCATCTCCGATCAGAAAGACGTAATTGACAGGAGCGAATTGATCCTGTCGGCCACTGCTGAAACGCAGTTCAAGTCGAAGTTGAAGATGGTGGAGAATTGCGGTTGACCGTCCGTTTTGGGACTTATTCCCGCTTTCGGCCTCTGCTTCTATTCAATTGGTTACGTGTTTCCCACCACGAAACCATCCTTGCCTTATGCCCTTCACGCTCTTGTCACTGGAGGTTGATGTAAAGTTCTGGATATGTCGGATTGAAATTCGCAATGCGACAGTTGGAAACTGTGCCTAAATAGGATACAGTGGACATGTCTTTGGGCGATGTGTTTCTCCCCCCAAAAATCACCAAACTGCAATAAGCAGCAGTTGTCAACTTACATCTAGCAACATTCATCAACAACCTCCCCTTGCACTGGCTCAGGGAGTTATAATCAGTTGATATTCGAGTTCTATCGAAAATATATCGTTGAGCTATTGTGATAACTATTGAAGACGCCAACATCGCAGACCAGGTTCTTGGAGCATTCCTCGTTGTCAACAAAATGAGCGAATCCTCGTCATCATTTATTCTGTGCTGGATGTTCTGTCTTCGGTAACGGCGCTTTCGGTGTCCGGGGTCCGTACTTCTTCGAAGACTTCCACACGCCTGCGCCTCAATCTTCTAAATACCGCAGGAAGATTCTTCAATCTTCTAAATACTAGAACTAGTATAAAAGCCGGAATCTCCCATGCGCTCGGCTTCGCCCCCCTTCGCTGCGGCTGAAACTGCGCAAACTCGTGTCCGACCGAACTCCATCGCGGGTCATCATCCTCGCTCATCGCCGCGACCGTGTTCTTCATAAACCCTGCAAGCAACGTCCTGTAAGCGCTCTTGAAAGCACGATCTATTTGGTCTAGATTGGCAACTAGGACGTACGTCGCCAGCCCAACGCAAAGGGCCACAACGCCGAGGTTGCGGACGCTATATGTCTCGTTGATACTCCACAGCGCGACGCAGAAGCCCAGCGGAAGGAAGAAGATGCTGACAAAGGTGAGGAGCCGGACGTTCTCGCCTAGGCGGGTTGCTTCGCGGCTTTCGATGACGGCGCTGGCGTTGAAGAGCTGAAAGTTCGCGTTGCATTAGTGATGGGATTCTTTGGAACGTGGATGATGGACCCAGGCACTTACACCGTCCCTGAAAATCGTCACCTTATCCTTGAGAAACTTGAAACGCTCAACCTGGCTCTTTAGCCGGTCGATCTCCTCCTCGATTTGGCGGACGACAGAATCGACGGATTTGGCGTCCAGCTGCCGCAACCCTGAGGAGCTGTCTGGTCCTTTTCTCCAGCCTTCTACATAGCACTCCTCAATAGCACGAAATAAGTCCTCCCAGGCCTCCCAATAGAACGACCACTGTGTGACCGTGTTTTGTACACTGTCAATAAAGATACCGAGACTGCTGATGGCCCAGAAATACTTTCTCGATCTCGAGAAGTTGTGGTCGTCAAACATCAAGCCGTCATGTATCTCTGGGTCGAGGATAGCGTCTGGATCTTCAATGATGGTGGCGAAGTGCTGCTCGATTGTTTTCCAGTCATTGGCCACTTCCGCGAGGGCTCCCAGGATGAGCTGCAGCATGGCTGAGCGAGGGGAGAGGTCCCAAAGAAGGTTCCGCTCAGTAAATCCCGTCAGCAAGAGAATGGTCCAGTAAAACCCGTCTGATTGCTTCATTTCTTTAATACAGCGCTTGTCGAGGGTGAGCCGAAAAAGCTCTTCCGCGCCGTGGGTTCCGTGGAACTGGGCGACTGTGAACGCATTCTTCTGGATGAGTTTCTCTGGCCTGGCGCCATACAGTGTTCCCCCGTGCCAGGATGACCCTTCCAAAAAATGTTGACCAGGCAAGAAGATGCGGAACCAGGTGATGTAGAATGGCTCCCACACATGGTAGAAAGGATTTGTCACATTCTGTCGAGGTCGGTCGAGTCGAGGCTTACAGTTCAAGTGGAGTCGGAACATGTTACCCAGTACTTCTCGTTTCCAATAGCTTGGAGAGTCGAAGGTTCCGCGATCTGCAAACAGGTTCTCCCAGAGCTTATTAGGAGGCGCTGTGCTGTCGGGGTCGCCGGAAATCATCTCAATGCCATCCACGTGTATTACGCGATACCATGGTCGGTACTCATGAGGCTTACGACCACGATAAGACCACATACCATTTGATTCAACGAGCTTGTAATGACTCGGAGGAATCCTCAGATAGTTCATCTCGGAATTCAGGGCACCTTCGATAAGGAGGCCCGAGTCGCTTTCAGAAAGGAGCTCTTCTCCATCACCCATCACTGGATTCTCATAGATGTCCTTCTTGCTTGAGTAGGAGACACGGCCTCCAAAGCCATCGAAATCAATGACCTCCACGCAGCCTTCTGCTTGCTTAAGCAAGGATAACACTCTGTTGGCGCTGTACTGGGATGAAAACAGATCGCGCTTCGTCTGCGATCTCCGCAGGAAATGAGCTTCGAAAGCCAAAGCAATTCTTCCGTCAGCGGGGACGGAAGGCAAGTCGCCGAAACAGTTGGTAATTTCTCGTCGGTCTTTACCAAGGCCCATAAGAGCTGGTCTGTCATAACCAAAGGGAGATGGGCTGAAGGCGTACGGGACATATCGCTCTATGCAGCCGCTGTTCACAGGACCTTGAATAGGTTGCGAAAAGCTGGCGTCATCCATATGAGACCAATTTCCATCCTTTTCAACCAGCTCCCACTCTGGAATGTAGTTTGGTCGGCCACGACCTGGTAAGCCAAGGTAGTCATCCCCGTCAACTTTCAGGGGTTTGCCTAGACGTGCACATGTTACTGAGACCGTCCAAGACACTCGGGTAGATAGCTGTAGGATATATGTGTTTAAGATAAATGTTTTCAAGTATTGGAAACTTACGATATGTCCATTGTGAACCAGTGACTGCTTCTGGAGTTGCTATCCCGGATGGCACTACGCCTGACAAATATCTCCAGAAGATGTTTGCAAACCTTTCTGAATGTTGGGTAGCTTGTTCGGCGCTTAAAACATGGTATGAAGTTTGGGGGTATGAGCTTGGATCTAGATCCTTGACTGAAGCAACCTCGTGGGTGCCGTTCTCGATGGCGATCTGAGATACATTCGAGCGAGGTAAACTCGTCGGGCAATCGTTGTCATTCTCAGCCTTGCTGACGTGAGCCGTCGAGCGCGTTTCCGATAGTTGACGTAGGAGCTCTCCCTGAGCCTTGAGCTGGTCCGTCTGCTCCTTGATACAGGTTTGAAGGCCCTTCAGCACGGCGAGAAGCTCCCCATCGTTTTCGGACGCCATGGCGCGCGCGTTCCAAGAACTGTGACGAGGTGGGATACGGCGCAGAAGCGGTTTTGTTGCTTGAGAGTGAGAATGCTGCGGAATCGGCTGAAAACTAGGATCAGCTATTTATTGCGTGTGAACGCCACGGGGCTGCATCTGATGGGCTGCATAGCCGCCGAATATGCAACCACACAAGACAGCAGCCAGGTTGTAGCGAATTGTTGCTGCTTGGCATGGCAAGATGATTTAGGCAATCCGACGTCGTTGGAGTCGTAAGTTGTGTACTTAACATGAAGCTGGACACTTGGGCTATTCAGAATCTCGATCATTGCGTTGAACACTTACAGGTAGTAGAAATATGATTAGGATGTAAATTTATACACTATGTATGAACATGGTCTATTAGTCTGTAATCGCTCACATGCCTCGGTCTCAGCAACCCCATTTCATCGCCTCCATCAGAAAGGCACAGGGATATTCCTCGTCAGATATCCTCCCCATTTCGGCAGCGTTCGCTTATACGGAGTCTTGGACTTCAACTGCAAATCCTCAATCGCACTCGCCCACTTCACCAGCTCCGCCTCGCCATACGCCGTCTGCATAATCGCCAAGCCAAACGGCATCCCAGAGTCGGCGTGCAGGCCCGCGGGGAGCGTCAGCATGGGGTATCCAGCCTGCGCGGCGATCTGCGGTGCCTGTGCGACGTCCGGGGGCACGAGAAGGCCGGAGATGCGCTTTCCCTTGTGCGTCAGCGCGTCGTCGATGCCGTTGCGCGTCGAGGTCTGGCAGAAGTGCAGAGCCTGGAAGTACGTCTCGTCCTGGATGCCTTTGGATTCGAGGGAGGCAAGGAAGCCATCTTGGCCGGAGTAGAAGGCTGGGTTTCCGAGTGGCCAGGGGTGTCCACCCTCGCTGCCGTCGTTGTCGTAGTTGTACTGGACGATATCCTCGAGGGATCGGACGTTCGTGTTGGAGAGTTCGGAGAGATAGTTCTTAATGTTGTTGTAGAAGTCGGCCTTGATGTACGTGTACTCAGACTCGTTGGCATATCCTCGCGTAGTCCCGTAGTCCCAGTTCCAGCCGTCAGGGCTCACAAGAGTCTCGTAGTTTGTGATTTCAGTGCCGTTGATGATTGTTGCGCCCGCAGACTTGATCAGGGCAACTAGTTCCACAAGCTGCTTCTGCTGATCCTCGTCGGCCAAAGCCCAGAAGCTCTTCCAGGGAATTCCGAAAGTAGCGCCCTTGAGAGCGTCCTTGTTGGTAAGGAACTGAGCGTAGCCGCCTTTCGGGGTATGGCCCTTTTGCGCCAGGGTGTAGTTGTCGCGAGCATCAACGCCGTAAATCGCGTCAAGGACGTACGTAGCATCCCGGACTGTTCGCGCAAACGCGCCGACGGAGTCTTGATGCTCACTCTCGGGGATAACGCCCGCTCGAGAAGTCAAGCCAACGGTTGGCTTGATGCCAACAATGGCGTTTCGCTGAGCGGGATTGATGACTTTAACTTATTAGCGATGGAGCTCACTGACTATTAGGTTCTTCAACATACCACTACCGTCAGTCTCCGTTCCAAGAGCAAAAGCTATCGAGTTAGCCGCCACGCCCACTCCGGCACCCGAGCTGCTACCGCCCGGGTTCACGGTCAAGTTGTAAGAGCTACGGCACTGGCCTCCTCTTCCAGAGTATCCCTCCGAGTAGTTGTTACTGCGCATATCGGCCCACTCACTGAGAGTAGACTTGCCGAAGAGAACGCCGCCAGCTTCGCGCAACTTGGCGACGACATGGGCGTCCCGAGGAACGATGCTACCGAGGAGAGCCCAGCTGCCGGCTGTGGTCTCGAGGTTGTCCTTGCTCCCGATGTTGTCCTTGACAGTGAAGGGGATGCCGTGGAGAGGACCCCGGATCTTTCCCTGGCTACGCTCGATATCCCGCTTGGTAGCAATGGCGAGCACATCAGGGTTGATTTGGAGGACGGAGCTTCACAGCGTTAACTTTGGTCTTTGAACAGAGTCGCTGATAGAAAATTTCACTTACTTGATGTACTGCTCCGTCTGATATGTGCGGATCATGTAGCAAGTGACCAACTGAACAGATGTGAGTTTCCCACTTTTCATGGCATCTTGCATCTGATCAATCGTAGCCTCTTCCAACTTGAAGCCATTGCAATCGCCCATGGGAAACAGATTCACAGTGTCGGCATTCTTCTCGAGCGGGATCAAACTAGTGGTGAAGGGGATCTGCTGGCTCGCTAGGCCAACGCCTAGGAAGAGGGCAGCAGCCCAAGAGAAGCAAGCATGCATGATGAAGAGTCTATAGTGACAGCTTGAGACGACGGATCTTCTCTATTGCCTGGCCAGAGACATGCCGTGGAAGGATGTGGTTGGAGGTTTGAGGGACAGCCCACGGCGAGAAGAGGGTGGCAAGGTGGCAGCGTCGACAACTGGTGTTACATCGAGGAAATTAGACCCCGTATCCTCCGCGTCAAGGACTCGGGTCTAGGCGTTAGACGAGCGGCATTGTCTCAATGGTGCGAGACGGGGAGTCGGACAGAGCTAAGAAAACCTTGTTGACGACGAGGCGCAACACTAGGGTCAGGTACCCAGCGTTGAGTTCCACTCTCTCACCTGGAACTCTTTGGGTGGGTCTATGGTAGACTGGAACATTTGGTGAGTTGGCTACGAATGATACTATGCACGTATTGGGACTCTGTTACGTTAGTTAATGGTCGGGCCGGTTGGATCGGAGGAGCTTGGGAGAAAGGCGGCAAGGGGGCTTGTCAATTTATTGACCCTGGGGGAGTGGAGAACCAGACTCAATAGCGCCGGCGATCCATTCGGGCCATGCTGATGAACTTCCTCAACGAGGATGATGGCTCAGCTTGCATAATTTTTTGGTGTTTTGTCGACAGCCGCTCTGCAGGGGGGAGACATTCCGCAGTCCGAGGTGCGTGATATGTCGTTCCTGCATGGAAGACAGTCTTGAGGCTGGAAGACTGCAGTCTCGAGTGCCAATCCCTGTTCATTCCACGTGTGCAACTTATTCGCTACCTCTGTACCTGCGTAACGAAGCTAATTATAATAGTAAGACCTTCTCAAGACCGACGGTAGGGGCCTTGCCTCAAATCCCCGTCGGCGTCTTTGGCGGATCCCTCTTTGATGTGAAAATCAACCTTGACGAGGATCCCATCTGCACTATGCTCGCTATGAGTGTCCTTGAGGCTATCCCCCTCACGGAAATGCGTTCCGCCTTCTGCAGAGGCGTTCTGGCTTCCCAAGACGTTATGATCAGGCCGAAAGGCTAGTGACCGGAGAGCAGTTCCCCGAGAACTACCTCCGGCTTTTCCGTACTTGGAGCCGCCGCCGCTACCGGCACTCAGATCTTTTCTCAACACAAACCTATCCACCAGCGGCTTAACGCCCGGCACAGACAGAGCGATTAGGGTGGCGCCGATTTCCGACACCTCGACACCCAGCATGGGGTTGTAGGCCCAGGACATGTCGGCTTGCCACTGCCCCTGGATGACAAGGACCAAGCGAGCGATGGAGATGCCGATGACACTAGAAAACATCAGCCTTGGCGCATGGCAACAAGGTAGGCCGCAGGGGGGGGGAGTAATGTGCTCACAAAATACCGGGGAGCA
This sequence comes from Stylonectria norvegica, assembly GCA_014621405.1. Classification (NCBI taxonomy): domain Eukaryota; kingdom Fungi; phylum Ascomycota; class Sordariomycetes; order Hypocreales; family Nectriaceae; genus Stylonectria; species Stylonectria norvegica. The sequence goes on from JAANBC010000029.1 coordinate 27,402, forward strand.
GGATGCAAGCCAGCTGGATCTTTCGCCGCCGTGGCATTTCCAGCACACGAAGCATAACGATGGGAATTCCGAAAAGAAGCAGGTCGCAGATCAACGACACGGACGAGTTGACGCTGTAAACCAGCCCCCATTGTAGACAAGTGTATTTCTCGGCGTCAGGTTGCCACTCGTACGGCCACAAGCCCGTCACGGGCTTGCAGTGGAAGATGATGAGGAACAGCTGGGGCAGGTAACCGGCGATCAAGAAGGCAAACACGCCCCGGATAGACCAGAGGAGACCGCTGTGAATGCTGCAAACTCGATAGTAAAAGGCGAGACCCGAGATGCGACAGAAGAGGAGGGCAGTCGTGTAGACGATGTGGGCGGCGAAGTCGAGGATCTCGCTCTGTTTGACGGTCGGCATGTCCATGACATATTGGATGTAGTCGTAGTGTCGTCCGGATCCAATATGTATGAGCTTGATGGTCAACCCAACAAAGATGATGAAGCACAACTATTGAGATGCTATTAGAACACTTCTGCACGTTGCTCTTCTTGTCGATCTCCTTTGGGAGAGAGACATACCCACGATACGAGCGTGAAACTATCGTCAGGTCCCCAGCGCCGGATGATGAAGGATCGCGAGGCCAGCCGACAGAGCACCACGATACTTGCGAGCACGGCGACAAAGATGATTCCGGCAACAGCTGCTCCATCTCGACTCTCGTTGAGATAGGCAACAGAAACTCCATCTGGAACCCGACCGGCTGCAACAGCGGCAGCAACTTTGACGTCTGACATGCTGGGTCTTACAATGCAAGACTCGGTTGAGCCAACGTTGGTTTCCAGAGGAGATCGTCAATTGTTAAGATGGATCCCAAGAGATGGATCCCAACTTACAAGTCCCGGTCGGCAGACACGCAACAAGGGTTGCTCAACAGGGCCTCGAGGCCTTATACGGTATCCATCGCCATCACCACCCTCATCGAGAAACCGCTTGTGGCTAGCTTATTAGACTGTCGCCCACGCCACCCGTTCTCCTGGGCGCCCACCCACACTGATGAAGAACCGGGAATGGGCGTCTGGGGGTTCCAAGCTTTCGGTGTTTGATACGGTCCTCCTTTCCTTCTAGCGCTGCATAGGTGCATCTGCATGAACCAGGGGATATAAATCGCGCTGCCACCTTGTTGATCGCGGCTTCGCAGAATGCGCCCGTTTGAACAGAGTGACCTAGGCAAACTAGGGTGCAAAGAGAAGCTCGGGAGTGTCTTCTTCGGCCCGTACGCGGCACGGGACTTGTACCCGTAAGGCTTGAGAATTGATCGTCTAAGACGTGCCATCGACTCCTATAAGATCCATAAACAATTGAGTCGAAATTCGGGCGTACGCTCAACTCGCAGCACAAGATCCACTTGACATTCCGATGCTCTAAATGGATGACCATGAAGAAAAATATGGGTTAGAATAACCAGCTGTTGATCGTAGTTCAACAACGGCGACGACAAAAGCACAAGACGCGTGGGGACGGGAGGTGGCAGATCCCCCCCCTCCACAGAAGAATAGCATTCAGGGCTGAAACTTGAGGTGGATACAACCGAGATTAGCTTGACGCTGAGGCGCAGAGGGTATCATCGGTGATGAACTGGCTTGGGTCGATTGCCACTCGGCTTGAGGCTTGTGACACACTGAAATGTTTCCCAGCCAACCAGCCTACATTGCCTACATACAGTAAAAGTTTGTTACTAAAACCGTAGCAAGACCAAGAAGAACGCGGTTGTTCGACTCTTTGATGGTTATTAGCGCGAGTGAACCAGCCCACTACGTACTTCTAATTACTAACTAACGATCGAAAACTCGTCCAAGTTGAGCTCGGATGAAAATTGGAATACCCTAGATCCAGCCCAGCAAAGCCATTCCCGTCGTTTAAAAGCGGAAGATGAGGAAGCCATGATCCATTTGAATGGTTACGAGGTCAAAACCATACCGGTTTGGCACAAGAAAACATATCGCTACAAGCGTAGTTTCAAAGAAGGAGTAGTAGTTTAGACACATTTTCTCCACGAGAGTCCGATACTGTCCACTAACTAAGAAGGCTCTATGAACCGTACAAAGTGTTCTCAATTACAAGCCTACAGCTGAAGATATTAGTGCACATGTTTTTGTTGATCCTAAAGAAACAGGAAATCCCAATTTGCTATATTATCACATTGAGAGATAGAGACTTCTTGTACGTATTTACCTCGTTTTCTGAGCTCCTTCTTACCTCCACGGTGGCCAGCTTCCATGCTGCCAAGTTATTGATCGCGATGACTCCCAATTAGTTGAGCATGCTGTCTACTCCACCGCGTCGACTCTGGTACCCTGATGATAATTCATCTAAGAAGTCAACGCCAGAGCCAATCAAGCTCATACAATCTAGATTGACGAGACAGACAAGTGGAAATGGTGTAGATTTGTGAACATGGACCCCGTGATATGTATCCAGTTTGGAGTGCTTCTTGTACATACGACCATAGTTACTAGAAAATTCGGGATCCCGTCCGCTCTCCCATAGACAAGCTAGTGAACGCTGGATTAGTAGTTGGGTCGGTGACGACCAGCGAATACCCGGTGTTGTATGTTTTTGCTGTTGCAGTCTTTTGGTGTAGAAACTGTACGATACCGACGGCGGACTGGCGTTGTGTCCATCTGTAGCTCCCGTGCAAAGTTGAACTTTGGGGCCAGGGACGTCGATCAATTCGACCACGACTTGATCTCCCCATATTCTATTTCCGGTAGTAGACGATCTCTCAATTCCTCTGCATTGATCATTGGGTCGTGAGATCCTAAGCAACTGCGGCTGTGGTTTGTTCGAAGACTATGCACTTGGAAGTTGACGAGGTAGACACGAATATGAGTTCACTTTCTGTTGGGTGATATTCCGTGGAATAACTCCGCGTCCCACACTCGAAGAGATAACTTGATGAATTGATATTATGATTTAATTTTGTTAATTTACATAGCTGCACTGCAATTTGTATCATCCCTTCATCTCAATCTGAAGTTGCAATGCGCACTTTACCAAACTTTTGGACTGTGTTGCCTGATATAATTCGTCGGCGTCGTGGAGACGAGTTCCTAGTGCTTCTTCCATTCCTTTGATATCCGGAAGGCCCTCCGCTTCACGGGAAGGAGACTTGGATCCTAGATTCGACTGAAAGATTCCCGCGGCGGACAGGGGCAAGAAATCCTCATATGTCATTGGGAACGCCTCGATAAAGCCGTCTTCAATCAGTTGATCAAGCTTATAGGACTTAGACCGATGGGGAAGTACCGCATGGGCTCCTTTGCTCGTGACTTGAAAGGTGCAATAGATGAGGTTCTGTCGTCTCAACTCGCTCCAATCATCAGGATATCTCTCGAATACCGTTTTGACCAGTTTGTCATATTGTTCTGGGCTGATCTCGTCCAACGACTGCGCAGCTCTTGTCATTGCTTCGCTCAGAAGATCGTCGTACAGCTTTCTTCCACGCGGTGTCACCGCCGCACCCCTTTCCTCGATTTCTCCGAACCGGGCCTTGTGCGAACCAAGCACCAACGAGTCTGTCAGTGAGTCGTCACTCGCCAGAAACTTGATCGGTTCTTCGATGGCGAGGAAACTAGTCTGACGTAAAAGAATCGGACAGAGCCGTGTCGGGGGGCCCTCAATTCTGTCTTTTACTTTCAGGCCCTCTCCCAGCATCTTTTCTTGTGCAGTCATGATATCCAGTGTTCGAGGCGTCAGGTGGTTGATGTGAGAGCTCCGGAAGGAAGCAATGTCGGCTAAAATAGGATGCTCGTTCCTTAAACATTCATAATCTGCATGCGATGCAGCGGCAGTTCCATGCCAACTGAGCGTCTTCATTGCCTCCATCACAAACTGGTGGCTTTGACTGGTGGTCAAGCGCCTGTTCTGAGTCTCACTGACATCTAAAAGACGTAATAACTCATGACTAAAAATGTTTCGTTTAGATAAAAGATCCAATGCAAGATCCCTTGCTTGTGCATCCTTTATCAATTCCGGCCGCAATACCGAGGTGAAGATGCGAAACGGGTTCTTGCGAAGGGATTCCTCCGTTTTGGGCCGAAAGCATGTGGCATGCATAGGCAAGCCGGCGGGTGATAGATCGTAGTATCCAACGGGAAAAAGTCCAATCAAGGCGAATATGCGTCGTATTGTCTGAAGTTCGTGGGACGTGCCCAGCCTTATGGCACCGTGTCTCTCGATCTCGAGTCTGGAAGAGTCGACGTCGCCGTAGCGCATTGCGAGGACCTTCGGGTCCAGGGCGTTTCCAAGGGTTGACCGATTGATATCGGATACAATGCGTACGAGGTCACCGTAGAGAGGGACTTCAGCCTTGTACATGGCCGACATGGCCAACGTGAAGGAAGTTCGTAGGTCATCGCAGTCCGCCCACGTCAAGGAGTCTGGAGGAATTGGCGAGGTTGCACTAGGAGCCATTGAATGATAACAAGTGTGGGTGAATAGATGAGGGATGATTCAATTACTAAAGTTAGGAAACATGTTTCTATTGTAGCAATAGCATTCAGAGGATCGACAGCCATATATGCACATATGCGACGACGGCGTTGATACGGCGCTGCTTATCTCGCAAAGAGATAAGACAACCCGACATCTACCGAGGAGGCGATAACTCTTGTTTGTGGAAATGTGGTCTCAGTGCCAATCAAGACTGGTTAGCTGGAGATAAGATGCAACATAGAAGATGGTGCATTGAGGAGAGTAGATTGACCTCGAGGAAGTCAGACCTTGGTCAGGAGGAGGAATATGAAGCCATCGCCAACTTTCTCGACTGCCTGTACCGAGATTAGCAAAGAGTTCATGAAATCCTTGAGACGTACTTAGTGACGTAGCACACGACGGGATCTACTTCGTACATGCCCTCGTCTCCACTCAAGTAAGACGCTACGAATGTAGCACAACAATATCTACATTGGAGTTCACATGAAGCAGTGAATTTAACGGCAAATGGTTGTTCTGTTATTACCGATTTTTGCACAAACAGACTCTATCTCCTGCGCATCGAAGGAAACCGTGGAATTTATACGCATTCCATGCTGCTCACAGAATAGCATAGGACGCTGCTTACATGTAGTCTCACGAGCTCCACCAAAAGAATACATTGCCCAATTAGGAAATTAATACGGGGCCAGCTCCAATGACGCTGCTGCTTAGAAACCGTGCTTCCGAAGCTAGGAACTTGAGGAAGCGCTCAGGTTCCGAGTTTATCAGCCTAGCAAGCCAGTTCAATTTTCGGACCCCTGAGAAGCAAAACTTCCTTTCATCACGGCGAAACAAGCTGGATTGGTGTCGCATTTAGCTACTCAATCCAGGGGCCGCATGTAAGCCCCCCAGGATCGCCATCTTTTGCTGGACGTTTAGTCAACGTCCCGATTCCTAATCACGAATATGTAGGCATTGGCAATGGTTTCTGCTAGGGTTTCCGTCGTACCTCGTATTCTGGGCCGTGGATGACTACGCCGTCCCATAGTTTCTCTATTGTCGTGATAGGTTCACTACTTGTGGTTGCGCGATTCTGTTGCAAGTGCAGTACCTATCTATAGATGGTATACACAAATCACTCCTTCGCCATGGTGATTGATAATCTTGATGTTCAGAGTAGTGTCCCTTGCAGTCGCAAAATCCCACTTCGCTATTGCCACATAGTTATCTCTATAACATATAAGAGCCACTTCATATCCTTCAACTATCATATCAACTCAATCAACGAACCACATCATCAGTCCAAGACTTCCATCTCCCAATCACACTCTTCAACTATATTAACAACTCACAACTTTTAAATCACTCCCAAACAAACCAACTTCTCCGACCTCATGGCTCCCTCAAACGTCACCTTGCCTAAGGGCTCTTTGATCCTGGTTTCTGGAGCTACTGGCTACATCGGCTCCCATGTCGTGGATCAGTTTTTGAACGAGGGCTACAACGTCCGCGGAACGGTCCGCGCCCCAAAGCCGTGGCTTGACGAGATGTTCACCAAGAAATACGGCAAGGGGCGCTACGAAAGTGTCATCGTCCCGTCGATCGATGCCGACTCGGCTTTCGATGAGGCTATCAAGGGTGTCGCTGGCGTTGTTCACGTGGTAAGCATTCTGCCTATAGGCGCTGACTCTCATGACCTCGACGGCGCAGCTGCTAACTCGTCTTTCCAACATAGGCCTCTGACATTACCTTCCGAGATGACCCCTATATCGTTGTCCCTGTCGCTGTTAAAGGTGTCACGGCAGCTCTAGAGGCGGCTGCAAAGACGCCTTCGGTCAAGAGATTCGTTCTCACTTCCTCGTCTGCTGCGGCACATATCCCATCTCCCAACAACTCGCACGTCGTGGTCGATCAGAGTAAGCAATTCAAACCCCAAACCCCGATTGCGATGCCCGAGACTAATTATATCTCAACCATCAGACAGCTGGAACGACGCCATGGTCGCTGCTGCTTACGACCCTGACACTCCGGCGGCTGCAAAGGGCAGCATTGTCTACGCTGCTTCCAAGGTTGGAGCTGAGAAGGCAGCTTGGGCCTTTGTGAAGGAGCGAAAGCCTAGCTTTGTGCTGAACGTAGTCTTGCCCAACTTGACTGTAAGTGATGATACTTGATGAACCGTGGATACACACTGACGTTTAAAACCAGCTCGGCCCTGTCCTTGATTCTCATATTTCGGGTTCCACCTTTGTCTGGCTCACGAACCTACTCAAGGGCGACAAAGGTATCATGGGATTCCCTACTCGTAAGTCACCCCCTCTCTGTCATGCCCTTTTACCTCTGAAGATGCGCAATATAGGAGTAAAGCTAACTCGTCTGTCCCATAGCCCACCACATTGATGTTGTGGATGCCGCAAGGCTCCACGTGGCTGCTCTCCTGGATCCCGAGGTGCACGACGAGCGAGTCATGGGCTTCGGTACTCCCTTCAACTGGACTGATATTGTTGGTCTCCTCCGACGGGTTCGTCCCGATAACAAGCTTATCCCGGATGCTCCCGAGAACGAGGGCCGGGATGAGGCTACTGTCAAGGATCGCGCCCGCGCTGAGGGTCTCCTGAAGTCTTTCTTCGACCAGCCTCACTGGACGAACCTCGAGGATAGCATAGTTGCGGGACTCAAGTCGATGAACGTGTAGATCATGCCCAATGGGAAATGAAGCGGGTCATACTACTTTGGTCTTTCAGCCTCTGACGAGTTGTGGTATTAGATTAGATAGGAAATGAGATTCTTTGCGGATTAATAGACATTTTCATGAAATTAATTGATAGACCATCAACGTGTCTCATGTAAAACAATCCTGCTGAATAAAGCCTCCACGAAAAAGTTTAGTTGATGCCACTGGTAAGCTACAGCAAGTAAGTCAATTGCAAGTCTGATGTATCACGGGAGCTTGGGCAAGAAATAATTGTAGGTAAGAAATGAAATTAAACATGCCATGGGTTTCAACAGACATTCGACCTCAGAACAAAACTTGTGCCATTGTTGAACGATACTTCCATGATAGTGTAAGACGCAGGCGCCGAAGATCAGGCGCATGGCGCCATTGTGCTCACCAGTTACAGCATATCTTTTACGTCTCCGTGTATCGCAATGCAAGGATTAGTACGAGAACGAACGGTTATAAGGGTGGGCGATCCAGTCCCCCAATACCTCCCGATGAATGCTGACAACTTTCGATAATCGGTGAAAAATACAAGCCTCGTGTAAGCCGAGACGTTCCACGAATCTATCACTTCAAAGCTTTCCATGAATACATGAAACTGAAACTCAAACTACCTAGTGACAATATGTTATCTACCCGAAATAGAAAGCCCCGCGTCGTCGCGTTAGGGACTCCCAAGTTCATCGGCCACGACTATCTTGAAGAGTTCAAGAAGGAATTTGACTACGATGTTAGTGACACATTCCATCTGGTGGTTAGGCTTCAAGCCGCTCAATGAAACCATTTGTTAGGTTCTAGATGTCAGCAACCACAAAGAGGCGCTGGAGAAGCTACCAGTCATGATCGCCCAGCATGGTCCCATCGATGCCTTCATCATCCGAATGGGTCGAGGGCCATACCACCCCTTTGATCGCGAGTTTCTTGGACTACTTACTCCTCACTGCCGGATTATCGCCTCATCTGCTGCTGGGTACGATGACTTCGACGTCGAGTGGCTGACTAGCCAAGACATATGGTTCTGCAACACTCTCAACGCCGTCGCAGAAGCAACTGCCGACATGGCCTTCTTTCTGATCTTAGCAGTCGTGCGAGACACGTCTAGAGCTGAGCGTTGTGCCCGGGACGGTTCGTGGAAGGATCTTATTGTTCCTAGCAAGGATCCTTCGGGTATGACGCTGGGCATTGTTGGCATGGGAAGCATTGGCCAGCATCTGGCCAAGAGGGCAGCCGTCTTCAACATGAAAATCAAGTACTACAACCGCCGGAAATTGAGCGACGAAGAGGAAGCGCGGTATAGTGCCACCTACTGTCCTTCTCTTCACGACCTCCTCAGCCAGTCTGACGTGGTATCAATAAACTGCCCTCTCAACGCATCTACGACAAACCTCATATCAAGAAACGAGTTTGCAGCAATGAAACAAGGCTCATATATCGTAAACACGTCGCGTGGCCAAGTGATAGATGAGCCCGCTCTAATCGAAGCCCTCGAGAGTGGGAAGATTGCAAGAGCAGGGCTGGACGTGTTTTGGAACGAGCCAAATATCAACGATTACTTTCGAACAAGTGACAAGGTGATTGTCCAGCCGCACGTCGGGGGATTGACGGAGGTTGCGTTTCAAAAGGGCGAGACTGAGTGCTTTGAGAACATCAAAGCTTTGTATAAGACAGGACGGCCGGTGGCGCCCGTGAACGAAATATCACCGTATCATACGATGTGAGCGCATTGTCAATTAGCAACCCGCTATGTGGCAAGTCGGTAGCGTATCGATTATAACGGAAAACTTCGATAGGTACTACTCCGTCAGGCTATGACGTCTAAAACATGAGTTTCCATTCTCAATTTAAACCCTATGTGTCGAAATCTGATGACGCTGGCCAAAGTAAATAGATGAGACCAAGGTTGTTTCAATCTCTACAACAACAATGCAGCATAACTTTCTAAAACTTTTCCTTATTTATACCCAAACTTAATGTGCTGATTTGCCGACTAGAATACTGTTTTGAGCCGATACGTCGAATCTATGATTTAGCTTCAAGTATAGGTATAGCCTCTTCGTGTTCTGACAAGGGCTCGTACTGAATACCTTCATTGACAGTCGCCCGTGCCTGATCAGAGCACCTCAACCTGAGCCAACGCTCCCGAGTACCTTTGCTATAGATGCGAGTACAACAATTGGCAATGTACGGGCTGGCCCGAGGAAACCCGTGTATAAGGTCGTAGTGCCTGTTCTGCTTTGACTGTAATACAATCTCTAGCTGAACAGGGTGGGTAGACGAATCGCATGTTAAGCGGATGTCGTCTCGTTCAATATTCTCCGCGTTGAATAGAAAGCGAATGCGTTCCAAGTTGGGAAACTCATCGCCTTTCGACACAAGGTCCAGTAGCTCCTGCGCCTGTGAAAGAATTGCCTTGCCACAACCGTGAATCTCCAGATGCTCCAGGTTTTTGGGGACATTTTCAACAAGTGTCGGAGCACCCTCAACTTCAAGTGGCAGCGGCTCAGTAAAGACATCCGACTGGGGCCCGTCGAGCATCCCGGTTAAGGATTGCATGCCAAGGACTAGTTTCTTCAGCTTCTTCATCTGCCTCAACTCCACCCCCATATATAGCTTATCATAATGATCTGTCCAGCCGTTAGACTCCCAGTCATCTTCGAAGTTGACATGCAGATACTCCAGTGTGTCTGAGAATGGTAGTATCGCCTCCAAGAGGTCGCGAGGCATCATTTCCTCGTCGTACATGTGGTATACGCCGCGGGTGTACTCAAATGACCGGAGAGCTTTGCAGGCTCCAGTTATAGCACATAAGACATCTGCTGTGATGCATGACTTGCGAAGTATGATCTCTTCCACACTCGAAGATCGTCGTGGAATATCCGAGAAGTCTTTGGCTGAATCAAGTCCACCGTTTGCCATGATGCATTCGAAAGAATACAAATGCGGCAGCCGAACAATGTCTGCGTATTGCGACCACATCAAGTAGCCATACTTGCTCTCCTGAGACTCGCAATAGAACTCTCTCAAATATCGCAGCGGCACGTCGTTTTCGGCAGCAGAAGACTCATCCGGCTGCGATGAAACGAGCTTTGCTGCTGTCTTAATCACCTGCGTGAAGTTTCGTTCTTGGGTTGGCTCGCCGATGATGAGTTGCTCCAGGTTTGGACACGCGACGAGCAGCACCGATATCTCGGCGTCTCCATTTCCATAATGCAAGTCTTTGAGCCATTCATGCCGCCATTTCTCCGACTCTTTGCTGTCTCCTTGGTTGGTAGTCTTTTCAATCAACGCTGTATACTTGTCTATATCTCCGGGTGCAAAGTTGTCGTGGCTGCTTGTGACCGGGCCATCGTCGTGGTGCTTGACGAGAAAGGTACCCAGAACAAGAGACTTTACATGCCGGGCGAGATGTGGTTTGACGATGGTGATATAGCGTAGGAACTGCAACTCTCTGCTTGGACCATCCAATGGGTCGTCCCAGTTCTCCGTGGGATTGCGGAAAGTGTGTACAGATAATGGCAGGGCGATGTCGTAAAGTTGTTTGCAAGTGTAGAGAACTGCACGGACGGATTCGATAGATGTATGCACAAGATATAAGATAATCCTGGTCTGGATCTCAATTGGGAGCGCGACGAGGGAAAGTGACTGGGATCTAGTTTGAGGTACCATCGTGAACTTGGTCGAGCCGTTAAAATGGTGGATGCTGGAGTTTGAACTGCTGTATGATCCTTGATGTGTCGATAACAGACAGTCTATCGCTAATAGTAGAATGCAAAATGGCCCAGCGAAGAAGACCAGAAGAACTGAGTCCAGCTGTTCTCAATAAGGTAAAAATGTTAGATGGATGAAAGAGAGGAAGAGGATGCCTTGTAAGATGACGCAACATGCCGCACAAACTGGGAATGGCTGCATGGAGAGTTGATGATGCCTCAGGCAATAACAGAAAATCCATGCATAACAACGATACAAAAGCTGATCTTGATCCTCGTCTAGTTCACCAGCTAGTCGTTTCTCTTCACAGTAACTCTATACCCAACCAGCTCCAACTGTATCGCTCTTCTGTCAGTATCCTCCGTGAACACAAAGTGATCTGACGATAGAAGCTGATACGCAATTCTGTCTAGGGATGCCCAGGTTGCACAAAGAGCGCCTTGCCATGGATATTCAGACTCGGCCTTTTCGATCTCCTCGGCTGTTCCTACAGCAGGCATCGCACGCCATGATGATTGATGGTCGGTCTTGATGTTTGTCGGATACAGGCGAAAGCGGACCAGGCCAGGTGGAGTTGGGAACACAGGGGGTAAGTTGGTACTCAAATACGTGTCAATGATATTCACTCCTCGAACTGTCCAGTCGGTGATTGAGAATCCCGGAGCATCATCCAGGGCCAGCGTGATGGATGAGTTGCTCGCGGTATCGGAGTACGTTCCTGCGTAGTTGATTTTGCTTTCGTCTTTGCCCGCTGCTTCAACGGCAGGGATCAGAGCGGTGATGATTTTGGAAAAGACGTCTTGAACAACTCCGCCGTTGACCTCCGGACCGCCCACGAGAACTGCTAGAACGAGGTCGTAATCTGGGATCAGAGCCAAGGTGGAATGGTACGTGATTAAATCACCGGCCTTGGTGTAGACATCGACGAGACGTCCGTCCTTGGTCAGGTTCTGAGTGCGAACGATCTCCCACGGCTGGCCGATCATAGTCCCGCCCGAAGATGTAAGGGCCACTGGTTTCAACCACTTTCGTGTTTTGGCTGGACTTAAGAGTTCATTCTTTAAGACGGCATCTCCGAAGGCAAGGAGATCATTGATTGTGGAGTAGTAGTTACCGGCGCTAGGAAGGTAAGCTTGGAGGTTCACTGATAAGTCCGACCAAAGAGAGACACGTACGGGCCTTCGAAACCAATACTTGCATTCCAGTTGACGTCGTTGGTAGGAATAAACCCTATGTTATCGGCTGGGGTATCGGCAAAGGTGTGCTCCATTCCGGTTGGCCCCCATATATGGTCCTGGATGAAGTCTGACGAGCTCTGATTACTGACTATCTCTATGACTTTCCCCAAGAGAGCCCATCCCATATTGGAGTACATCGGTGTATCCGCAAATGGCAAGTAGATGGGCGGGCGTTTGCCGAATGTCTTATCAAATACTACCAACGTTCAGTCCCGGCTCGGAAGCAGACGAGGAAGACCGAGGGAATATACCATCTTCACCACAAGTCGGCAGGCCAAAAAGCCCAGAGCAGTTCAAGTTCTGGGAGACATCGTCAGGCGGAAAGCCGAGCTGTGTCCAGTCGCCATATGGTTGAACATCCGTAAACACTATAGCCCGTCAATCGCTTGCAGTAAGTGTGGGAAAAGCCCAAAGTATGGCTTACAGTCTGCTGCTATTCCGCCAAGATGGGACGCCAAAGCTCCAAGAGTGATATCGTCCCATTTCACTGTCCAGATCGCATTCTGAGCCCTAGCCTGCTCATTCAGCTCGTATAGTTCCGGGAGATAGTCAGTGATGGAATCGTCCAGACTGACACCATGAAGCTTCAAAAGCACCAAGACTGGGAACACCTTAGAGAGACTGGCCAGACGGAACACGGTGTTGGAGTCGACTTTCTGGACTCCTCGTGGGTCGACGTTGGGAGGCGTGTAAGCATAATCAAATAGGGCCTCGCTTTCGTGTGTTGACTTAACACCAACGGCAAGCGCGGAGCCGTTAAATGAAGCCGTGATATTATCTATAATGCTTTTGAGGTCGACTGCGGCAGACTGAACAGCTTCATGCGACCCTGGTGCTGTTGGCGCGGGGAGTACGGGTCCAAGAGGAGGACAATGCCCTTCTAAAGCAGCAAAGGAGACATTAACCAAGCACAATAAGGCAAAATATGTGAGAACTCTAGCATTAAATTTGATTGCCATATTCGAGTATAGAGTAAAGTGCTGATGTATGAAAGGCGAAGGAACCAAGGCAATTGGGACGAAGGTATTTACGTGATACCTATGCCTTCATCAAGCAGATCACCTGCTAGGTAATCACCTCGATAATTCCCTGTTCGCAGCTAACATCGACGCGCGTGACGAAAGACAGTTGGTGCACTGCTACGCCACAAGGGTTGTATCCTAGCATAAGCATGTGTTTTGAATCCTTTACTGCAACACTAGTGTAGTAATATTGACTGGATCTCTTGGCATAAGCCCGGTGGCAGTGGGCAATACGGCCGTACCTTTTCTGATGTTGCGGCGTGATCACGACAGCCAGTTGAATGTGCCGGTCCAATTTCTCTGAGGTGCCCTACGCGACGGAACGGGAGTTGAACCTTGAGGATGATGTGTTTTCAAACTGAGATTTACACCGTGAACAGGTAATCCTTGTAGATTTCCAAAGGCCTGTGAAGTTCAATCATAGTACGTAGTGACCACTGTAACCTTATGATCAGCCCTAAATAAGCTTACTTTAGACGGTGTGCTCAAGTGGAACCTGCGTTTCATTGGTAGAGTGGGTGAAGAAGCATGAGGTTGAGTAAGTTTGTTTAGGAATCACTTGTTTTAGGCTTTAAATATCATCCTCTGCGCGCATGTCTGCGCATCTTAATGATGATCTGCAACAAATCAGGAAGTCTGGAGGAGTTCAAGTGGCTATGGACAGCTAACCCTGTTATAAGCACGTCTTAAGACTCTTAATTGTTAATGCCAACGGAGCGCACATTCTTAGGCCGAGTTGCACCGACGGGAAGACTGTCGTGCCGCTTTCAGCCACGGCCTCAAAGTCCGCCGGTAAAGTGGAGATTGCGGCCCCACCTGCGGACATCTACACCGGGCCACGGGCTCCGCGGATCGCCGCCGGTCGGCATCGACTTAGCGGAAGGCTTCTGCAACTCTTGCCGTCGCCAACTTAAAATGAAGTATATAATAGACTAATTATAAGCTTAAAAGAGGCATACGAATCAAGAAGCATTCCGACACCCCCACCTAATAATCACCTCGAACGTTGTGGTCGATAGATACTTTGCCCTTCTTCCAACATGAACTTTCATATCACTGTCGTACCCGCGTCTACCAGAGCGGGCACGGAGACAATTCGAGCTTTGCTGGATACTTCAGCTCATGTCTCTATTCGTGGAATTTACCGGGACCCTTCCAAGTCTCCCGCCGAGTTTATCAGTAATCCCAACTTCAAAGCTACCGAAGGAGATGTAGCTACCGGCACGGGTCTTGACTTTAGCGGTTCCGACGCCATATTTTACATCCCGCCCCCAACCTATGATGGGGCCGATCAAGGCGAGCATGCGGCCAAGACGGCCAACGCTATCAAGAAGGCACTCGAGAGTGCGCCGTCTGTCAAGAAGCTGCTGCTTTTCTCCTCTATGGGCGCCCAGTACGATCACTCTATTGTGAGTACATGCCACACTCAAGTATTTGCAAAACAGACCCTTACCGCACAATTAGGGGATTTTGAAGCTAAACCACATTTCCGACACAATCCTCAAGAATGCTGTATCTGAAGTAATGATCGCCAAGCCGGGCTATTTCCAGGAAAACTGGGCACATGTCTTGGAGACAGTACAAGCAGACCCAGCTCTGATCTACTCAACCATCACACCCTTAGATCACAAGATTCCCATGGTATGTAATTCCTCCTCAACGGTTTCCTCTAAATACATGACTGCAAAATTTTCCATTCTTAACCAACACCGCCTATAGGTCAGCATCAAAGATGTCGGTGAGATATGCGCCCAGAAGCGGCTCGACACCGAGGAGAAACCAAGCCCCTACTTTTTCGACTTGTTTGGACCTCGCCATTACAGCGCCAACGACGTCAAGGCTGCGGTGGAAGAAATCACAAAAAAGAAGGCAGAGCTTATGGCAATCGAGCAGAGTCAACTCGCCGACTTCTACGGACAACAGATTCCGTCCGCTCATGTCCAGGATATGGTGGAAATGACGGTCGCGGCATTGCCCGGTGGCATCATGGCAGGGGAATTTGAACGCGAGGTGAATGTTGTGAAAGGAAAGACGGAGCTGGTAGATGCGTTGCGGCAGATCTCGGAGGCTGCATGACGAGTTAAAAGGGACTCGAACTACCATGATATAAGGCTTGAGACCATTGTGAATGAGGTTTGACGGAGTCGTAACTGCGTACAAGTAGACTCTTGCAAGAGAAGCTCCCGATCATTCCGCAAATCTACATGCCACATACTTTTAAGCAGTAAATGTCAGATTCGTCGATCCTCCTCTCAAAATAACGCTCTCGTCTCAGCTCTCAAAAGGAACTCCGCCAACCCAAACCCGAACAATGTCTCTGGCCGCTGCAATGTCCTCTGTTGGATCACCCTTGACAAGCAGTAAGTCCGCGCGCATTTCCTCCCTAATAACCCCGCGATCTTTCAACCCAAAGAGCCTCGCAGGCAAAGCAGTAGCCGCAATCAGAGCTTCGATCGGCGAGAACCCCGCCTCCACGAGGTTATCCAGCTCGTCGTGAATACTGCTCCCAAACTTCACATTGGCCGGTGCCAAAGCCTGCATGTTTGAATCTGTGCCCACGATGATTGGGACACCGGCCTTGTGCAGTCTTCTGACTGTTTCTATGGCTGGGGCGAACGAGCGGTTTGGGGGGGCTATTTGGTCGATGATGTTGCGCATCATCGTGAGTGTCGGACACAGAATCGTCTTTTCCTGCTTGAACATGGCGATGAGGCGATCGTCGACGGGAACATCTAGCGTCGAGTGATGGATTTGATCGGCGCCAGCCACGAGCCCTTCGAGGACCGCAGAGTAGCTGGATGTGTGAAGGACAACCTGTTTTCCTGCCTTGTGCGATGCCCTGACCAACTGGGTCTGCTCCTCCTGGCTAAGTCCTGGCTGTGGTGCGCTCCCGATAACTTTGATGAAATCGGCGCCATCAGCGACCTGCTGGGCAATGAAAGAAGGGATTTGGGATGTGTTATGAATTAGGAGGGAAGTCAATTGTGGTGGAATCATTTTCGCATGAGCGCTGTCTGGTGAGGTGGCGATGAATGATGCTGTAAGGAGGGACGTCAAGCCAGGATGGTCGCGCAGCGAAGCGCAAAGCTTCGGGTCTGGGCAAAACGCATTTGCAGCGGTAGTGACACCGAAACGAGTCAGCTCAACTAGATGGGAAACCGAGTCGGGGTGGACGTGGGCGTCGATAAGTCCCGGGAGAAGGGTCATTCCTTTAGCATCAAACACGTCGTCATGAGCTTGAGCGTGGTCAGGATGGCCTATGCGATCGCCATCGATAACAACGGTACGTGGAGAGTGAAGGACATGGCCATCAAAGACACGAACGTTGGTGAGAACCGTTCTTTTGTTGCTCGATGATGGTTCACCATAAGTAAGGGAGCGAGCTGCGATGTTGTCGTTGATGAGGGAGGTGAAGTCTATGGCTGCCAAGCCATTACCACCACCATGAAATTCGCATCCCCAAGCCTTGTTTCCAAAGGAGCATAGAAGAGTCAAGAAGAAAAGGAGCCCTCTGAGGTCCATCATGATGAGTTAAAAACTGGGTTGAATCGAGTTGGCTTGAGGTTTGACTGGATGTTTGGGCGGAAATGAGACCAGAGGAGAAGTTGACAGACCAGAGATACAATCAAGTAAATAGAATAGAGTCTCCAAATCAGAGTAAGAGAGAAATGCAAGTGCAATGACTAAAAAGTTAGGAATTTAGACGAACAATATATACGTTGATCTACAAGGGGTTCGCACCATGTAGGTAAGCAGAACTCATGCGGGCTCTCACGGAAGGTAGGAATTGCGAAGGCGCCGACATGAGTTGCCACAGACTCATAAACAAGGATTTGCGGCCATGATGCAGTGTTTCATCGCATTTCCTCGCAGGTATTTTCCTTATTCGGCCATGAACGACTCCATCGAATGCTGACGAACATGAGTTGTCACAGCATCGAGCTAGAAACGATCAGGTTCTGGGGATGCCCCGCAAGGATCGCCCCGGAGCTAGAGCAAAACTAAAGCTTGGTTTGGCTTGTATCCCTAATTAAAAACATGAGATGCAGAAACCCCTGTAGCGCCCCCTGTAGCGCTTTGATATTTATATCTGGGCCACTATGCCTAATCTCGAGAAAATGTGCGGTCACGGGGAGAGTCCATGACCACGGACTGCGAAGACAGCAACTGCTCCGTTCCATATCTCTACTCGGCCGACTTACCCATCGCATAATCCACTTTGTTTGCCACGTCTCTTTATCCAACTCGTGTCGCCATTTGGCAGAACCTTGACGCTCTCAATGGGTCAACCAGTTGGATCTCGGGACGGTCGGCTCAAGAGCAGGGGATGCTTTAGCTGCATCCGCATGAAAGTCAAGGTACTGCACCCGAAAGGAACTACTTACTATACGTGATCTTCGCACTACCGTACGATAGCAAGAACTGACTAGCTCTAGTGTGATGAAGAGAAGCCACAATGCCAGCGATGTCGCAGGACACGCCGCAAGTGTCCCGGTTACAGGGATGCCCAAAGCTTCGTCTTTCGCATGGAGAATCAACATTCCCGGAGTATCAATACAAGAAGCAAAGCCCAGGACAAGTCTCTTGTAGTACACCGATCTCCTACTACCAATTGGTTGCAATGTGCCATAGCGCACTTCTTCTGTAACTTCGTGCTTCTCTCCGATGATGCCCATCCGGGATACTTCGTGTTCCTACCTCAGCTTTATGGCGGGGATACTGCCTCGCTATGTCTTCGCTATACTGTTGAGGCCGTGTCTATGGCATTCTTTTGTAACGTCAAACATATGGGTGATTCGCATCTCCGTAAGGCTCGAACGGCTTATGGTGCGGCGCTTCGTCAACTGGGCCTAGCTCTGAAAGACAGGAATAAGGCGATTTCACCTTCCGGGCTTGCGACGGTGGGCTTATTGTGGAAGTACGACGTGAGTCTGCCTTGTTACCTGGCTTTGTTTTAGATCTACTGTTATATGCCGTAGTTGTGTCTTGGTTGGCACTATAGCTAACGAACTAAGATAGATCATCATGGGTGAGAATAACCTCAACTCCGCAAACCCGCATCTGAAGGGCCTCCTCAACATCCTACCACTCTGTCTCTCCAAGAACTTTGAAGGCGACCTTTGGATTTACCGATCTCTTCTCGCTAGTCTCCAGATGCAGTACATTGATCCATCGACGCCGCCATCTGTTGACTTGCCGTCACCCTTGCCGGCACCTGCTGGAACGTTACTCGATCCAGGTATTGAGCCAGCCATGGTACTTCAAGAGCAGTTGCTGCCCAGAGCTGTATCTTTAACCTACAGAATCTCTTCTTCGATCCAACAAATGCCAAGGATCCCTAATGTTGCATCTCATACCAGAGATATACTAGATCTTCGGGAGCGGTTTCAGCTGTGGGAAGATGGTCTCCCTAACGTCTGGAGATACGTGAATTTACCTGTTCTCCGTACCACAGAGGATTACCCATTCCCGAATTTCAGCGTTGGTCTTCCGAGCGTTTGTAACGCGGCCATCTGGCTCGCGTACTGTTTGGGACGACTTTCAGTCCTGCGGAGCATGTCATTGCTTTGTTCTCACGCAGTGGAGGCGGAGGCGCTTCTACCCTCGACCTCTAAGCTTCATAACGAAATGCTATCAGTCGCGAATAGCATCTTTGCCATCATTCCCTACTTGCTCGGACACGTTACGTCAGAAGGGGCTGAGAATCGACATGCAGATGGTCCCGCGATAGGCGCTTTCTTTGCTATCCGATCGTTGCATATCTGTTCTCAGATCCCGTTCCTGCCAGAGCAGCAAATGATGTGGATTTTAAGTCGTCTGAAATACATCGGTGAAGAGAAAGGCATTCGGCAGGCGTTAGTGCAGAGAGAAGAAATCTTACGAAGTAGTGCACGCCATATAGTTGTATAGTTACCGTTATTGATTGCATCACATCAATCAATGGTTTTGCACCTATGAGACAACTTCGTACACATTGTAAAGAACATGAAAAAGGAAAAAGCCAACCAATACCAAGAGCCTGCGTAGCTTGTGGTTTTGTAACAGTGCTTGTTAGCAATTTATAGAGAGATCTTGTCAGAAACCGTTTACAAGTTCTAAATTATAGTATTTCTCAAGCCTTGAAGATTTCTCTTTTGCCCGTCGTGAACAGTACTTGTCTGTATTTTCACGGGTACCTCGGGTAATTTATTTACCTTACCTACGGGCAGTCGTAAATTTAAACTTAAATAAGTAGGTACCTTCAGATCTGAATGCATAATAAGACTCCACCTGATCAACTGACCTGAACAACTTCGACTTAAGAGGACTTCATGCACGCGATAGCAAGATCTCCCAAGCCAAGAAGTATCACAGCGTTCTCAGAACACTCTCTCATATTTGCCATACTGTAAAAGCTTTTCACGCTGGTGGAGGTTTGGGAATCATTTTGGTTGACAGACTCATAACATCAATGGATGCCAGAACGATATTATCATCTTGAATGTAAGAGTCGATCTTCTGAAATCATCACACAAAGTGGATGGCCCGATAATAACGTCTCAGCCACGTCTGCAGCCTTCGGTGACTATATCAACACGTGACGGCTTTCAGCTGAGCTAGAAGATGCCATCAACCAAAACAGACAACGCCACAGGTCTAACTCGCAACATTAGGGAAATGCCTCACTTCCCCCACTTGTAACGTCTTTCACTTCCTTCTACAATCCTTCCTTGTGTCGAGAAGCGCATTCGTTGCCCATGAAATAAGCGCCGACGCAATGTATACGTGCTGGGGATCTGGATTCCCAAATTGCTCTTTCGCACCACTTTCGCCGGATCCTGATATTGCGGGGATCGGCATCTTCTTGTCTTTTATCATCACATCTGGCTTCGTTATTGTCATTGTCTTCATAGGATGTCTGATACTTCCGCTAGATTACCGCCGGGCAACGCGACTTGACGACTGGATTTGGAGCGGCTTAGATTTTGTAGCCTCTGCGTGAGTCGACAGATCCCCCAGTTGAGATCTCCGCCTAATAAGCCACAAGTCTTCTTCCTACTTGGCGAGAGGCCGTTGTATCTTTGCACTACCGGCTTGAGAGGAAAGGCTCTGAGTATTGGCACGATTTATTCGCGACGGTGGTTCTCTCTCTTACGGATGCTCAACTCCTCACCGGAACCGCCATTCTTATTGCAGGTCTTCTGAAGTGCGATATATCCGTCTATCACTTCAATTTTACCACAAACATGGGCTGGCTTGCTGTCAGCACCTACTCGATAGGACTTACTGTCGTGCGAGGCCTACTAATTCAATACCATGTTACCAAATGGATCCGAATAGCCGCTCTTACAGTTATATGCGGTCTGCAGCTGGCGGTCTCGATTTTCCAGGGAAACAAGGATTGGTATGAAGACCCTCGGCAGAAGGCTTACTGCCTTATAGTTCATACGACAGAAAACATTGGCTCACCCAACCAAGCTTGGATGTATGCCAGTATTTTCCTCAACTTAATGATGTACATCTCTACCATTGTCCAACTCATAGAAGGTTGGGAGGAAAAGATAAACGAGGCATCCGAAGCAGCACCCGGGAAACTCTTAAGCTGGCCAAAATCTGTTCGATCGAAACTTTTCACTTTTCTGAATGAGTCGCTCGCTCAATTTGGACCATTTCTTCGTGGTATTATTCATATTGCTATAGTGGGTTTAGTCCTCGTCGTCGCTCTACCTCTATTCGTTATTTCCCTTGCGACAGCTGTTATCATCCTTTTCTTCAATGAGGTTGTAGTCTCCTTTTGGATCGGTACTGCGCAGAACATCATATGGTTTGCACTAGGAGTCGCATTTTCCCTCTCCGATCGCCGAGACGGTCGTGAATACATGACGCCGGCCGAAAGCCACGCGGAGGATAAATGGGGATTTGGACAAACAGTTCCTATGCTATTACTGATAGTTCCATTGATCGGAATGTTGGACACCTCTTACAGTAAGTTCTTCGCGCCGACCGGAGTCTAGCACATGGTTCTCCTAAGTCTAATTGGAAAATTGTTAGGGGCATATGTCGATTCAAAGAGACAAACTCTTCCAATCTCTTCTTCCCGAGAGTCTCAAACAGCGCTTGTTCCGTCGACAGGGGTCGATGTTTCGGTTCCATTGCACAGCTATCCTCACAACCTCATGCCAGGCAGCGAAAGCAACGAGGTTGATCGACGGCGAGCCAGTATAACGTCGGCCCACGAGAGCCAAGAAGGGGTTCTATATCTCCAATCGGAAGCCTCTGAGTCAACACGGTCTTTGAACACTGTTCAGCAAGATGAGCCGGCCGTGGATGCTTGGGCTCTCGGCCGGACGGACTCCACGTTTACCGGACGGGACGACAGCAGCGAAGCAGCCCCTTCTCGCCGAACTACTTTCCAAATTAACGAAGGAAACGAGGGCCAGTAACTCATGAGACAACTGCCTCGTAGCAAGTTGATGGGTAACTCCCTGCGGAGACGACCTCACAGGGTGAATGCTGAAGTGGTTGGAAGGCGCATATGTGTAATGAAATTTATGGGATACGATGATATGGATTGGGCTCGTTAACGATGGTATTAGGACGAGAAGCTCACGGGCAACTTTTGTTTCTTTCGACGTCACCCATTATATAAGAGTTTCTAAAGCGAGCAGCAGGACCAACGATATAAAGGCGTGTTTCCACTTCAAAGAGCTGTTCGCAGCATACGACAGCTGCCGCTCTGACCTGTACCTCATTATTGAACTGCTTATCCGAGCTTGCTCTCGTGCTGCTATTGCCAAGTGCCATATTCGGTAACAAGCCTCAACGTGAACCAAACCAGCTATACCAGCTAGGTAGTTTTCAGATAAAACCCGGCAACAGTGACCACATGGTTCACTGTTTAATACCAGAGCGTTTCGTAGCTATGCTGTAGGAGTGCAAAACAACCACTAAGAGAAGCCAAGGTACAGCAAAAGAACCATCTAATCTACTCCACTCTATTCAGGGTCTTTGAAGAAGATAACCTGCACCGTGATATCATCCCTCAAATTACGACTCATCGGCGAATAACCCGTCAACACCCCCTGAAGCATCCTCCGTCGCGCCCCGCCCAGCGCATTCTTAGCCAGACACACGGCCGCGTTGTCAAGGTCTTCAATGGCGAAGCACTCGGGCGGAACCCTCCAGGTCGAGTTGTCGGCCGGCATCTCAGTGACCACCTCGGGCTTGTTAGCCTTCTTGGCCGTAAGCCAGCGCGAGACGCAAGTGACGGCGTCTTCGCTGGTGAGGTTGTCCCAAAGCCCGTCGGAGGCGATGATGACGAAGTCTTCTGTTTGAATCTTGCGGGTTGTCACCTCGGGGCGGGCCGTCATGTAAGGGGGTGATTTGGTGTTTGGCCGGGGACTCGATGCATAGAAGGAGTTCTTGGCGGTGCGGATTTGCTCTACCGACCATTTCCACCGGTGATCCCCGAAGGCTCTTGTCACAGCCATACCTAGAAGGCGGCCAGACTTGGGGTCGAGAATGTCTTCCTTCTCCCCAGGGTGAGCTTTGTCTAGTCGCGCAACTTCCTCCTCGTTGAAGCCCGTCTGGTCCTTGCTCAACTCGTCTGCCTCGAATTTGCCGGCTGTTGACGACCAGACACCACGGACAGCACGGGAATCGCCAGTGACAGCCGTACGGAGAATAGAAGACTTGGGGTCGTATATTGTGAGGAGTGCGCAGGACCCAGCAATGGCTGGGGCAAGGGCTGCGATGCCTTCAGCAGCACCGGGCTTGTAAAGCTGCATGGCCTTGCTTGCGTTGTCAAAGATGCGTTGGTCAAGGCGAAGAAAGGCATCCTGGATGGCGTTGTCTATAACTTCACCTGAGCTCGACGTGGTAACTAACCTGAGAGCTGTTGAGACGTGGGGAATAAGGGCTTCCTTCAGGACGCGAGATGTTGCCCAGCCACTAGAAGTATCAGTCAGTTTCACTCAGCTCAGCTTCTCTTATAAATCGACTTCAGCTCACGCGTGCCCGTCATAAACTCCAGCAAACAAAGCCTCTCCCCCGTTGACGCATTTACCCACTGCTAGATCCCACTCATCCTCAACAGGCGCATTGCTGGGCACGCGAACCACATCGACTCTGCCCCTCGAACCATGCTCACTCTCAAAAACAAAGGTATGTGCTTGTTCTCGTAGCTTCTTATTCACGTCATCAAGATCCAAAGGCTTTATAGGCGATATAACCGGTATTTGGTCTTCCGAGGCAACGTCTTTAAGCAAAGGGATGCGGGACGAGGCTGTAACTGGGGCGGCGATGTCTGTGCCACTTTTGGTGTAGAAGAAGGCGCCGGAGCCGGTGAGAGCAACGATCCCAGCTGCTGGCCACAGTTTCCTGCTCGATTGCTGCCTCGCGGGTCTGGGGACGGTGGAAGTGAAGCGAGTCCAGCCGTGAGATGGAGATGCGAAGCGTCGTGCGCGTGGCCTTGCGGCTGGCGCAGCACGTATGGCGCTGCGAAACATACCGTTTTCGGAGCGACTTTAATGGGAGTGCTTGCTTGAAATCAAGGGAGAGATTGGCTTGATATAACAATCATATACGCAGATTGTGGTTTAAGTATGGATTTTGTTGTATAGGTGAAGATCCATGGTTCGCGAGTGAGACGCGAAGCATCCAGGGATGATTCAGTTGCCTCAGGAACAAAGGTGCCATCGCTAAGCCGCTGCAGCTTGGTTTACGATGGACAGCGCGTTTTTCAACCACGCGCATTTCGACTTTAAGGATAATTCTTTGAAGGTTTGATGATGAGAAGACGCCAGTTTTTAGTTTATTCAGCGCCTAGTGGGTGCTTCTCTTGTCGTTGTCATGTTCGTAGGAATCCCGCCAAAGATCGCCGCAGTCACTATCCATGGACGCTTCTATCGAGTGCACCACCATCGCATCTCATTTCAAGAGACAAGTTCCAGCTTCGTCACTCACACAAAAATATCATTTGCGTATATATCGCAGATTTCATTGCCCAAAGACACATATATACAACGCCAGAACGCGCCCCAATGGTAAGGTATCTAGATAGCCTCCAGCACAGCCAGTTCCCAGGACTTAGCTGTTGGCAATTTCTTCTTCCTCATCCTCCCACTCGTTGTCCTGCTCCATCTTCTCGTTGACCTGGTACTCGGCATCTCCCTCCAAGCCCTCGCTGTCAAATTCGTCCACGTCCATATCGCTATAGTCGTCTTCATCATCGTCGTCGCCGTTATTTGCCGCCTTGCCGGGGTTTTCGGCTGCCTTGGCTGCCTTCTTCTTCTCGACGTTTGCCTTCTGCTCGTTCTTGCGCGCAGCTTTCTCTTGCCTCCGCTTCTCCCATCTCTTCTCCAGCTCCTTCAGCTCCGCTTTGCTCTTGTGCACGTACTCGTGCCACATGACCTTACCGGAACAGAGGCCTTCTTCGACCTTTGTGAGACGGAGGCGCATTCGAGGTCCTAGCTCCACGAGCTTTACAGCGCGGCGCTCGACGTTTTCCTCCTCATCCTCCACTTCGCCTGCGTTCTGGGCTGCCGCCGTCCTGGATCTGGAAGATTTCACTTGTCGTGGCGCAGAGTCGAGGACCTCGACCTCAGCGTCTGTGTCAACTTCACTTCCACTCGTCGCGTCCGTCATGTAACCATCGCCGCGTTCACCGCCGATCATATAATCCGCGATATCCTCCAACTTGCCCAGGTTGGGCATTTTACCCTTCTTGCTTGTTTTCGTTGCCAAGAAGTGCTCCGCAGCGTTTAGTCTCCGCAGCGGCTTTGACACACCCGTTGACCTCGTTGTGATTGCGTAATGTCTAAAGTTGAGGATGAAAGTGCCATCTTCACCTCCCGACGCCTCTCGGTTGAGGAGAAGGACTCGTCGGATAGACTTGAGAGGCGTGGCTTGGGGGTTGATGGGCGGAAAGAGGGATTGAAAGACGGTCGTAGCTAGCGACTCGAGGTGTTTGGGGACTTTGGACTTGGAATCGGCATCGGGGCGGGAGAAGTTGTTCATAACCAGCTAAGGCTTAGTTAGCGACGAGGTTACTACTAAGTTCTGAGAGTCCACTTACCAGAGGCGGCGTGATGTATTCCTTTCCACCACCTTTGGGGTGTCTTTGCGCCTTTTGCACATCTTTGCAGAGCGAATACTTCTCGACGCGGAAGTTCATCGTAGGTCCTCTGGGGGTCAGGGCGACTCGCAAGTTCGTGTTTCCGCTCTCGGACCGCGAGAATAGCATCAAGTGTGTCACGCCCAGCGGTCCGCACATGACAGCATAATCTCTGAGTCGATTGCCTCTCCGCTCCTTCAGGCGACTCGCTGTGCCCGGCTCCATGACCCTTCGGACGTCGGCCGCAAGCTGGCTGACGCTGGACCCGACCTCACTGGCTCCAATCCGGATGACCATGCTCTTGGGGTCGCGTGCGTTCGCATGGCCGGCATCGTTAACCTCCTGGTTATTCGCCCCCATGTGGGTTCTCTTCTTGGTCCTTTTTCGTGCCATGGTGAATCGATTGACAAGGTCAAAGTTGTTATGTATGGTTATGCAGAAGCTCGAACTGAACTCGCTGGGCTTCGGGCGCAAAGGAAAAAAAAAGTTTGGCGGGGATCTGCGATAAGATTAGCGCACGTGCGATAAGAGACCCGCCCAGGCAGACCCCACCAGGATCCTCATTTCACGTGATATCTTAACCCTTAGCCCCCCCCTTAGCCTGGCATAAGTGCATGTTTGTGCACAACCCATGCATGCCCCCACTAAAAACTTTTTGAGATCGGTCCCTCCATCATACTTCTCTTGCGAAGAATCTCTTGTACTGTCACCGTCACAACCACTCACTCGCCCACGATGAACAGCACGAAACGAAGAAAAACGGCGCACGATGCGCCGAAGACGTCGAAGCCTATAGTGCAGGAGAAAGCTGCCAAGGTGCCGATAAAGTCCGCCAAGATATCCCCAAAACCTGCCCAAGAGCCGGAGTCCTCTTCTGAGGAGGGCGAGGACGAGGCCGAGGATGAGGATGAGGAGTCTACCACCGCTGAGGAGCCCTCAGCGGCGGAAGCTGTCGAAGAAGCAACCGAAGAGGCAGTTGCAGCACCCAAGACATTCAAGGATTTAGTGAGTTATACTTATATAGCCCGGTCTACTTGGAGACTAACCGTTTGTCAGGGAATTGTCGATGCCTTATGCGACGCCTGCGAAGCCCTCAACTACAAGCACCCAACCCCGATCCAGGAAAAGTCCATCCCCATAGCCCTCCAAGACCGCGACATCATTGGACTCGCCGAGACCGGTAGCGGAAAGACGGCAGCCTTCGCCCTCCCCATTCTGCAGGCTCTCCTTGACAAGCCTCAGCCACTCTTTGGCCTCGTGCTTGCGCCGACTCGAGAGCTGGCCGCCCAGATCGGACAGGCTTTTGAGGCCATGGGATCGCTGATCTCCCTGCGATGCGCCATCATTGTCGGTGGACTGGATATGGTTCCTCAGGCCATTGCCCTTGGAAAGAAGCCTCATATTATCGTCGCGACTCCGGGTCGTCTGGTGGATCATCTGGAGAAGACTAAGGGATTTTCGCTGAGAACTCTTAAATACCTAGTCATGGACGAGGCCGATCGGTTGCTAGACATGGATTTTGGTCCTAGTATCGACAAGATTCTCAAGTTCATCCCCCGGGAGCGACGAACATACCTCTTCTCCGCCACAATCAGCTCAAAGATTGAGAGTCTGCAGCGTGCCAGTTTGAGAGACCCTGTCCGGGTGAGCATCAGTTCCAACAAGTACCAGACAGTCTCGACTCTTCTACAGCACTATATCTTTATCCCTCACCCGCAAAAGGACGTCTACCTCGTCTACCTCGTCAACGAGCACGCTGGCCAGTCCATCATCATCTTCACCCGCACTGTCTGGGAAACACAACGAATCGCCATCCTGCTTCGCACACTGGGCTTCGGCGCCATTCCACTTCACGGCCAGCTCTCGCAATCATCACGACTAGGCGCACTAAACAAGTTCCGATCAGGGTCCCGAGAGATCCTCGTCGCCACCGATGTCGCCGCCCGTGGTCTGGATATTCCCAAGGTCGATGTGATTCTTAACTACGACCTACCCCAAGACTCAAAAACCTACATCCATCGAGTCGGACGTACCGCGCGAGCCGGAAAGTCCGGAGTAGCCCTAAGTCTCGTCACACAGTACGACCTGGAGATCTACTTGCGAATTGAGGCGGCCCTGGGTAAGAAGATGGTAGAGTATCCTGCGGAGAAGGAGGAGGTGATGGCGTTCCAGCGCCGAGTGGGAGAAGCGCAGCGACACTCGCGGAATGAGATGAGGGCTCTGATGGATAAGGAGGGCAAGAATGGCAGCGGCACGGGTATGAAAGGAGGGAAGCGATCGACGAGAGACCCCAAACGCAGGAGAGATGAGATGGACAGGGAGGATGGTTAGACGATTCGCGCTGAATATACTACTGGAGTTTCGATTCGTTTTGCGATTTCAGCTCAACTTGCAATCGTACAGTTCGATTTGCAACTGGAATTACCGGAGCCTTGACTCTTCTTTCTCATTTTCAGCTCAATCTCCGCTCGTATGAACGAGAGTCAAGGCCGATTCATACAACAGTCCATATTTAGAAACGTTGCCGTTTTCGTCTCAATCTCCGCTCGTGTGCACAAAGTTTCGTGGAGGAGGCAGCAATCGCCACACGTAACCCAACCATAACCATCTCGAGTAATGACCTCGTCCACGGTTTATAGCAGGTTAATCAGCAATCTGACTGCGTACGGCTTGCCCTCATGCACGTCACGTATAGCTAGCCGCCCTCTCAAAGCCCAAGCTAGAAACCGACTCATCTGTCTGAAACACTTCCCAGAGGGCTGACAGCTACACGAATCGCCCAATCTCACCAACTGCCGGATCCTCGACAGGGGAATATTGCCTTTCCCGGCCACAACTTGGCCCGCTTCGCATAATCCCGTCGTCTGAATAGACAGGCTTGACAGCGTGCGACCGCCCTTTGTTTCATCACCAGACTGTCGGTGCTTGGAGGCGTCAATCAGGGTCGCCCATCCCTGCCATCTTGAGCGGCCGCTCCCGGGATCCCATCTACTCGGCGAGACGAGCGAGGAAATTGAAGGGATGGTTGGTTTTGTCAGCTCACGATGTTCCCCACAGAGCCGAGATGCTGGGTCGCGGGCTGCTAGAGGCAGATGGCTATGAAATGTCTTATAAGTGATGCGAGTTCCTGGGTTGAAATGTTTCGAAACAGTTACATTCACATTCATTTCCACTCATTTCTTGTCGTGCCTGGCCAGCATCGCACTCTTTATCTTTAGCTTGATATCTGCACCCACTTCACTTTTCAGAACGACCTTTGACGTGCTATAGTCATGTTGTCTTCAGTCGTTCTTCTTTCACTAGCCGCCTCGGCGAGCGCTCATATTGCCGCTTGGAACATCGGCATGTACTGCAAAGTATTTACCCATATGCCAAAAATGCTCAACCTCGTCACAACTAACACACAATCTAGGGCGGAAACAACACCGATGTTGACGACCAAAACACCAACCTCGCCGTTAATCCGCTGTACAACCTTGCCAAAGACGACTGGTGGATGCAACACGACCGTGGCTGCGACCTCGCCGCGCCTCCCAAGGGCGAGTTCCTCGAGCTACCTGCAGGAAAGTCCTTCAAGACGGAGCTGGCCAACAATCGTGCCTTCACGACGCTCTCGTACGATGGCAGCTTGACGACGGAGTGGCAGGACGGCAATAACCGCACGTTCCCGTGGCGAGGACCTGGCAACCCTGCCGGATGCTTGGTCGATAACCCTGACAAGCTCGGGGGAGAGCTACACACGCATAGCATTGAGAGCACGGGCGGTACTGCGTTTGCGATCTCGTATGAGAGCGATATTGAGAAGGTGACGATGGACAACCTCGTCGTCTTCTCGGTTCGATACTAGTAAGATTCACTGAAGTGAAGTTGTCTGTCCTGCGTCTCAATGACTGACCATACTAGCTCCCCTTTCTTCCGCGAGACCTACTACGACGTCCCCGCCGATCTCCCTGCGTGTCCCGAGGGGGGCTGCTACTGCGCATGGCTCTGGATCCCTGATGGCTGTAAGCAACCCCATACCTAACTTCCTTCAAGCTCCATATTCACACTTTCCAGGTGGTCAGCCCAACATGTACATGCAGAACCACCGCTGCAAAGTCACCGGCGCCACATCCACCAAGACACTCGGTACTCCCAAGGCGCCAGTGTGGTGCAAGGACGACCCGTCCAAGTGCGTGACGGGCCCGAAGCAGATGATGGCATGGAACCGTAAGTTACCTCCCCTCGAGATCAAAGTCAGAGACTCATGTACAATATAGAGGCGAGCGGAAACAACGTCAGCCCCCCGAACGGCCAGAGCCCGACGTACAACCAGCGTATGGGATTCATGGATGGCGCGCAAGACGATATCTTCAATTGAAGGGGTCGTTTAAGAGGGCGATCGAGCTCTCGCTGCATACATTTGGGAGAGATCTCTCGATTCGTGGCACTTCAAATCCTTCTGGAATGGTTTGCTGTGTTTTTACTTCTACTGTTAGACTAGAATTAGGCTTTATTGATGTCTTCATACTCTGTTTCACTCAAGTTGTTTGATGGTACTTCTAGAGTTGAATTATTCGTAACGTCTGATGTATTATGAGGGGTATTTTGCCCTGTGTCTCCAATGGTTGTGAGAAACCGCAGTCTAAGTCTAATTTCCATGTCCTTGCGAGCCGTTTCGCTTTAATATGCCTTTATACCAATCCAGTACAAATGCGCCCTGTTTCAGGTACGCATCTCAGATCCATTAATCTTCATCACTTCCTGTAGCGATCCTCAGTATTCCCCTTTTATAGCAAAGCAACCCCTTGTTACACCACCGCAAACCTACTCCTCCGCCTTAAGCTAGCTCCAAAGAAGAAGATGCCGTACATGCCAAAGATGCACACGACACTCAACCCCGCCAGCAAACTAACACCGCCCGACACCTTGAGCGTGCGGAACATGACCGGCGAGAACAGTACCGCAGATCCTGCGAACAGGGCTCGTACCAAGCCGTTGGCGGCGAAGAGCGAGCCGGCGTACTTCTGGTACGATGACGGGATGTACACCAAGATGGCTTGCGTGACGACGAAGATGCCCCAGAGACTGAGGGCGACGCCGATCATACACACAATCCAGTGGATGGAAGCGCGAGCGGTCCAGGCTATTTGGTGCATTAGCTGTGTTCTTATATCGGAGAATAGGAGGCATCAGAGGGAAGATATAGAAGTTGACTTACCAAAGATGAACAGACCAGCGGGCACGAAGAAGGACGCAATCAACCCCGGCCACAACCTCGCCTCGGGTGTAATAACTTCCATCTTGGCATACCTCCGCGGCGCAATAACGCTGATATAGATTACCATTCCCACCATGGCCACGGCCACACCCGCTAGAATTGACAGGAACGACAACCCCAGCGACCCTGCGCTGAAGTGATACACATCGACAAACACCAGCGGGAACGACTCGAAGAAGGAGTAGTACGTGCCGTACACGAGTGCCATATAAACCGTAGTGAAGAGCACGGCCGGATCGAGGGCGTTGATCTCCCACGGCTTGATGAGGGCGTCGAAGGCGATGGTCCGCGAGCTCATGTGGCGCTGACGGATCTCAGACTCGGCGAGGAGGTCGGAGCGGCCGGTGATGGCACGGAGCCGTTGGGCGCGTTGGAGGAGGATGGCGTCGGCCGAGGTCTCGGGGAGGGTGAAGAGGAGGAGGATGAGGATGGGACCGGCGAGCCAGAGGAGTTCCCATGTGCTCCAGCGCCAGCCTTTGGCTTGGACGGCGTATCCTGCGACGACGGGGCCGAGAGCCTTGAGGGAGTGTCAGTTCACGATGCTTCTATATCGGAGGTGAAGAGTGACTTACCGGAGCCAAAGACGCACCGCCGCCCCAGAGAGCAATGACATACTCCATCATATTGGGACTCATGAAATCACCATAACTCGCTCCCACCGTCGCCAACGACGGCGAGCAGAAGACACCAAGGAGGAAACGCAACACCAAGATCCCCGCCATGTTATCCACCAACGCCATGGGCACCGTCAACACGGTAAACAGAAGAAACGTCACAGCATACGGGGGATTTCGCCCGATCTGCGGGATCTCTGATAGCGGCGAGAACAGCAGCGGGCCAATGCCATAGCCCCAAACATATAGCGAGAGGCCCAGGTTAGCCACTGTCTCGCTGGCGCCGTATCGCTCGCGGATGGCGGGTACGGCAGCCGTGTATAGCGAGGAGCCAATGTACGCGGCGAAGGTGTAGGTGAAGAGCACAGCGGCGATGAAGCCTTTTCTGCGCGGCGTCCAGTTGTGAGGGTTCTCGGGGTCGTTGTCTGAATACCAGGCCACGGTTGTCGAGGGCACGCGTGTTTTGTCGCTGGCGCTGTCGTCGACGATGGCATCGCGGGCGAACTCGACGTCTATAGTTCCATCACCGAGGACACCCGCGTCTGCGTCGGACGGCCGCCGAGGCTTCTCCTTTTCGAGGTCTGAGGGAAGCTCGGAGTCGAGTCTGGAGGAGAGATATTGGGCGGGGATTTCGAAGCCGGGCTTCTCTTCGGGATATTGGAGGATGCGGTTGTTGGTTAGAAAGCGCAGTAGGCGCCCCATGGGCGTGCTGCGGAATAATGTCATGTTCTCGACGGTTCGAGGGCAGTTCTGAATATGTGTAGATACTGTAATCCTAGGGCCAAGGTAAGGGGATTCAGGGGAGTGACAGTCGTGAATGATTCTGGTTGTGTATCTTAATTGAGAGGCATATTGATTTTCCTACTGTTGCCAAACACTTAGACTATATAAGACACAAGTCTCTATCCTCCCTCTCAAACATAACCCCCAACGCGGTCAAACTCTCACCCATGATTTCTAATAAGACGCTTGCTTTGAAAGCTCCGTGAAACCTCCTTGCTTATCACATTATGTGCGCCAACTCGTTATGCCTGTCGCAGATCCTTTCTAGGTCAAGGCCCACCATAATAATAGAGAACAGATGGATCGTTGGCAACTTTCTGCGGAAAACTAGCCCCTTTAGGTCGTAGAATTACGTACGGGAAGCCCGCGGCTCTAATAGCTGCAGATTCTCCATGTTTGCTCCACCGT
Organism: Stylonectria norvegica; assembly: GCA_014621405.1. NCBI lineage: Eukaryota > Fungi > Ascomycota > Sordariomycetes > Hypocreales > Nectriaceae > Stylonectria > Stylonectria norvegica. The sequence goes on from JAANBC010000029.1 coordinate 59,710, forward strand.
AAAAGCTATTGAGCACGATCTTCGGGATCAAGCTGACAAAACAAGTGAAGCGGCATAACGGCGGCCACCATGACGTACATACAAGGCGCAACGCTAACTCCGGAGTTCTAGCTATTCAACCCCCAAACACTCATCTTGCTGCTGGTGGTTGTCGACGACCCGGCCATGGATGGCTCGAGCATCATGCCCGCCCAGATGAGGATGTGGCCCTCACCCATATCCATAAAAGGCAACTCGGGGCTTACCCGCGGGTGCTCGCTATTTTCGATACTCTTTCGTAACGAATTAGCCAGCAGCGTCGCCTGGCCGATGCCCATGTGCGTGCCAATCCAAGTGAGCGTGTCAATGAAGTAGATGCGATCTTCCAGCGGCACAATGGCGCACCGGGCAGCCGCGTGGAGAGGGTGCAGGAGAAGCAGCCCGCCGACGGGACGGTTGGGCGGGATCGACGGCGCGCCTGCGTCGGTGAGCCGGAGATATTCGTCTAGGTCCGGTGTGAGATGGTACGGGATCGACGCCTTGAAGCCGGCGACTAACTCCGCGGCCCGCGCTGTGAGAGATGGGAGCGTGTCTTCTTGGCCGAGGAGGTGGGCGAGACGGACGAGCATGTCGATGTGCATGATCTGCGCCTTGCGATACGTGTTGTCCACGGCAGCGACGTAATCCACGTGGGTGTTAGCTCGCCATCCATAACGATAATGGTAATAGGTAGTAGGTCAGGGGGTGTGGTGAAGGGAAGTAATCAAGAGAACATCAAAACTCACAGTCAAAGTACGTATCAACCTGTCCCGCGCAGACAAACGCACACCCCGAAGCCTTGGCCGCTGCCTTGCGGACGTTTCCATACGGGATGGGCCTCCACATCTTGCAGTCGCCTCTTGACCACTGCACAAACTCATCATCTAGGAGTAGTGCCTGTTGTTCCACGTCGAGCAGCTCATCCACCGACGGCGAGGCTTCTGAAAGGAGCTCTTCTGCACGTGTGAACAGGGCTACGAACCGGACGAGGGTCTGGTCCATGTCCTGGAGATAGCCGGTGGTGATGGGTGCGCAAAGGACTCCCATTCCAGCTCGTCCCAGCTTGCCGATAGATTAGCAGACCATTCTTCAACATGCTGCCAAGGGGTATCAGGGCGTACTACTGGGCTTTCGAGAAGAAGCGGGTTTCCCATGGACCAGAAAGCAACGCCTTTGCGAATGTCAAAGGGTGCAACGCCGCCTCTGAGGATGGCGCAGACGCCGTTGACGTGGGCCATGTGCTGCATGGGCGACGCCTCACTGCTCACGATGATCTATCCCATGTCTTAGAACGTGTAAAGCCAAAGCCAGTCTCATCGCATAGCTCTCTCACCTCGTATATCCCCAGAAGAACCGCCGTGTACAAGCTCTCTATTGACACAGCGCCCTTTTCCTTGGACAAACTCTCCGTAAACTTCTGCAGCAACTGGCCATACTTAAGCTGCGTGCGCTTCGCCAAACTCGCCCTACCTGTGCGATTCCCTATCGACGCCAGCACGACCAACTTGGCCGCAGACGCAAGACTCGACTCTGGGTCGACGCTGGTGAGCAGCGTCTGCATGCCATCAAGAAAGCCTCGTGAGTGCTCACGATCGCGCGACTCGACGACAAACTCGGCCACGAAGATGCGCAGCGCCGTCTCCTCGAGCTTCGCGTCGCCGACCTCGGGCGACCACCAGCACACGGGCGACTTGTACGTAACGCGCGGGGGCTCGTAGTGACGGAATAGGAGGGTTGCTTCGTCTTTGTAGCCTGGGCATACGCGGCGTGACTTGACGCAGCGGTTGCAGGCCTTTGTAGAGGGGACGTTAGCACCAACACTCCATCACATCATCCGTCTATCCCCAAGGACTGAGCTGTTGAGTGAGGATACCGAGGAGAGAGTTACATACAGGGCGAGTCTCATCACACTGCGATTTGCGCGGGTTAGCTCTGCGCTGCGGCGGTTGGATTGCCGCATAGGGACGAGGGCTTGCCTTCTTGCGACGTTTCTTGCATGTTTCACACCCACGCGAGACGCCGTAGTTGACCATGTCTATCGCTTACCTACCGACTACCAGGTGCCTTATACAGGCGATCTGTAGATGCGACTAAACGGTGGGTTTTTGGAGACGGGCGCTTGGTTGATTGCGACAGCGGCCAAAGAAGTATGAAAAGCTGCGATCCGTATCAATGCCCGAGTAATCTGGCGCTCTAGACCTCCAATTGATGCTGCTGTGTTATTAGTGATGTTCCTTCGGAAGCTTGAAGGAATGAGTCAATGCTTGATTTCCAAGCATGGAGTCTTTCTCGTGTTTAGTTCGAGTTATGCTTATCCTTGCCAAAGTGTCAGCATGTTGCAGTGGCTTTGGTTGCGGGATCTCCGCATGGAGGTCGATTGACATCTACCAATGAATCACGTGGAGGCGTTTTTATTTTCATTTCATGGTTATATGAGATGGAAACCTTTCTGACATTTGATCAGGGGTTTGTTTAGACTATTTTAGCTTGTAAAGCTACTTCTCTACTAGGCCTCTATATCATACTAGTAGTCTCAGTGACAATAATAAACATTGTCGGCATCTTGTATTAGCTTTTCCCCTACCCTAAACATCCGCGTCGTTGCGAGGGGCATATCGCAACACATGATCAATTTCAGAAGATAGCTAATAGAAACGTCTTTTTCGACTCTCTGGGAAGCAGGTTGCTCAAATGGACTGTGGAATCTCTTGATATCATTGCTGATATATTGCTGCAATTTGCTATTGCCTCTCTTGCTCATGAACCAAGGTCATCGTATATAACTTCAGGCACCCAGATCATTCCATCCATTGACCCAACCGTTTTTAAGCATATAAACAAACTACTGCACTAATTGAAAGATCTCGAACTCGGAGTAGTGATACAGGGCTTAATGTCAAGAATACAGCCGTCTATTGAACCTCGAAATCATCAGTCGAGGGAACTCCAAGCGCCCCAATCCCTAAGCCTGACATAGCTATTCCCAATACTCATATCCGCCCAAGTATTACCGTCTGCCGCGCAACCTAGAGAGCCAGTTATTCTACAACGCTGGTGATCGTATCTCCTCCCCCGGGACCGTCTGTGCAGTTTCATGATCATACATCTCGGTATCCTCGTTTTCGTCGGCCTCATCGACATTCTCCTCCTCCTCCTCGGCTTCCTCGGCTTCCTCCGCTTCGTCCTCGCCGCCACTTTCTTCTGCCTCCTCATCCCCTTCGCTCTCGCTATCGGCGTCTTCTCCACTAGATCGGACACTGCCCGCTGAGCGCCTTAGGTTGGGAAACATCAATCCGGGCGGTACTTCCTCGTCGTATCCCTCTGGCACGTCGCTGAGGTCGCTCTCGTCGTCCGCCGAGTCATGTATGCTGCCAGGCTCGCTATCACCATCCTCTCTCTCGGCTGATTTGCCATTGGCCATGGCCTCCTCATCACCTCCTTCATCTTCGTTCGCCTCTTCATCTCCCATTTCGACATCGACATCTTCTCCCGCCTCTCTTCGTACTTGAGCGTCTGGACCATCGTCGTCACTCCCTGCATCACTTGCAGCTACGTTTGGTGTGTTGCTACCTTGTTTCCCGCTCGACATGCTACCGACGCGACTCTTACTGGTCTTCGGGGCTTCGACGGACCGGACGACGGCTTGCTCAGCCTTTCGAAGAATGTCCGGCCTTCTTACGCCTGACCTTCGAGCTCGAGGGACCGCCTCCGACTTTTCAGTTTCCAAAGGCGTCGAGGTGCCTGGGAGACTGTCTTGTCCGTTGGGAGGGTTGAGAATACTGCTGAGCGAGCTTGTTGGCTTGGCCTCCGCTTGCGCTGCCGCTTTGATCTTGGCAGCCAATTCCTTCGCGTTGTTCCTTTCCTCGATGACCTTACTTGGCTCCAGACCTGGCAGGGCTTTGGCTACCTCCAAATAAATTTTCGAGTAACAGTCGTTGAGTAGGTCGTCTATCGGTGCGGCTTTGGTGAGATTCGCGTTGAGCTTCTTCAATTCGATGGTGTCTTTCATACAGTTGAACACTGGAATTTGAGCTCTATCAGTCGTCGCCCACTCCGTGATCCTCTCGCTTATAATATCAAACTCCTCACTCGACATGGCCTTGAAGACATCCTCCACCACGGGAGTGACGTTGTAGGTTTGTCGTAGTAGCTTCAAATAAGCATCGCAGCATGAGTGCCACAAATCCACAAAGTGATAGAAATCTGCGCCCTTCTTCCGTAGTCGCCTAAGAAGCAGCTCCATATTCACTCTGTCCGACAAGACGACCAGGATCTTGGTCATGAAGCGCACATAACGCTCTGTGTACACATGATGCCGACCTGGTCGCTCAGCATCACATTTCCAAACGTTCATAACCATGGTTTTGGTAAACATGCTCTCTCGCAGGATGCCAAAAGCAGCTCGGGCTCCGACGAGAATGTCGTTGCTCTGGCTCGAATTTTCCTCGTCAAAGAGTATCTTGGCGTGTCGCATTATGATTCGGTGATGCCAGTTAGACTTGTCCTTTTCTCTAAGCTTGTGCAGGTTGCGCATAACGTATTCTTCCCAGTCCTCCGGCTCCGAGAATGATGCGAAGAGATCGTCGGGGTTGATTGGAGTACCAAATGGCTGCTCGGCGAGGATTGCTGCCGCTTCCCCTGATGGTAAATCTCCTCCTATAACTAGTTTATGCAGGATGGAGGCTATTCTGTAGTGTGGTTCTAGTATCGGGTCACTGCTCCTGGATTTTCTAGCATTATTAGCCACGTCGACTGCCTTTCGCAATGATTTCAAGACGGTTTCTATAGTAATCCTGGAGCGCTGGTCCTTGCTGTCGAGCACTTCTGCTGGCGTTTGGTACATTTTCCAGTAGCATTTGGAAAGCATATAGGGGTTCCTTTGCATGGTTAGTGTCACCAACTGCTTATTGGGATGTGGGAGTTACTCACTTCCAGTCCTCTGGTTTCCGCTCCATCGCCATTCTGAATAATTTGGCAGCAAACTTCCAAACCTTGTACTCGGACATTTGTCCGTGGATGATCTTCTTGAAAGTACCAGCCCCCATGGTCTCTATGAAAAACCTCTCCTGCTCAGAATGACGGAAAGGTTCCATGGCAAAGGGCTCTCGACTTGAAGCATACAACCGCATGGCGAACTTGTGATAGAGATCATGGAGAGGATCTCCGTCGTGTGTGCCCACCTCCACATTTCGCGAATGCGACAGAGCAAGTGTGTAGCAATGGATGGCGTTTCGCTGAAATTTAACAAGTTCTCCGCGGTCCTTGTTTATCTTGTCTGCGGTCCACAGAACGGCCTCGTCCAACTCGTAGTCGAAGCATTCAGCAAGCCGAAACCAGGCGTCCCATTTATCCGCAGTAAATTGTAGCTGAAGCCTGAAAAAGGTCGCCCCGATGCGCAAGTCATCTGTTGCACCAGGTGTCTGTCGGCGATTCAGGTCAACTCCCTTGAACTTGGTCAAGGCTATCATTCCAAGGAGAAAGAACCAGCCATGTTTAGCGAGTCCCGTCTCTGGGATGTTCACGACGGACACTGCATCAACTGAAACGCTACCGACGAGGGCTTGGTAAAGTCGCAGAGGATGTACAGGCTTCTTGAGATACTCGGTAAAGTTGCGTAGGTTGTGGATCATCTGTTGAGTAGATCTTATTGCCCCAACAGTCTGCTGCATATGCTCGATCGTTGTCTTGAGATCTGACTTCAACAGATCCTTCATCGTCATCCGGTTGGCAAGCATCGTAATTTTTTCGGCCAGTTGCATGGTTTGCCGCTTCTCCAATTTCTCGGGCGGACAGCCGTGATCTTGCACCTCCCATACACCCGCCCCAAGCTTCAAACCATGGAGGTCATACAGCACTTGGGCGAGATAGTCCTCCCAGTTCTCAATGTTTTTGAGCTTCAGAAGTTCCACTCGCATCATCTTGAGGAAAATTTTGTTGGAGGACTTGCAACACTTACGCAGACCAATGACTTGGTGAACTGCCGCCAGATAGTCTGCCAAGTCGTTCTCAGGCGTGATGATGGACTTCTGCTGTGTGATTGCGGCTTTGAACACCAGGTATTGCAGACACCACGCCCGTACTTGCATTTCGCGTAGCTTGTTCCTCAATTGCTGGAATGTAGAGTTGATGGATGTGCTGCCTGGTGGTGCAGTGGTGATTCCAATCCGAACTTCGTCCTCACACAAAGACGCCACATGCAAAAGGCAGTTTACTTTCGCAATAGCTGCTGAAGTGTGCTGTATGTGGTGGTCATCAATGATATCGAATGCGCTGCTATCGTTAAGAGCCAAGGTTAAGCATTGGATAAGAAGTTCGTCAAGAGATTTAAGAGTTCTCATGAACAGGAGTTTTCGTGACTCCTCCGGCGTCTTGGAGTATGTTTCGCTTTCGATGTCCGACATGATCATCTCTATGCTTTTGAGGTAGCATGAAAACTTCTTTGTTGGATATTTTATGGCACCGTAGGCGTCCCCCAATCGAGACCATAAGAAGAGCCTCAGCTCGGTGCTACTATTCCGAAGAAACTTCCATAAGTTACGCAATCCCTGACTTGCACAGTCGGATATAGGTTCGTTCTTTTCTTGAATCGTTGGCGATGATCCGTCCGTACTTTCGCCCCCGGTTTCATACCCATGTGTGGGCGCGCATACCGAGGCTGGATTGAGTACAGGCTCAAGAGTCTCGATCACATGGATTGGATTCTCCATATCATCCTGGAAAAGGCTCAAGAAGAAGTCCATTGTTGTTAACTTGGAGATCTCTCGATCTGCCGCAGCTGGGGATATTGTCGGCATGACCTGGTTATTTGGCAGACTAATCGTTGGAACATCTTCATCGCTTAAGAAATCGCGAAGAGATGTCCACATGAGGAGGATGTGCTCTCGAACGGGGTCATCTGAAAGAGAGGAAGAAAGCACCGATGCCCAAAGAAAGCGGGCAGTCAAAGCATCGTTTTGAGGACGGTTCAAAAGACTGACATAGGCCGAGGCGACATCTAGCCATCTGCTCAGTCGATATTTGGTCTCCATTCGCGTTGCGTAGTCAACGACACTACTAGGGTTCGTTATGCGCTCGAATATGTCGATATGCAGCTCAAATAGCATGGGTATGACTTTCTCCAGGTTCATGAGTCGCTCGGGAGAATCAGACGCTAGATCCATCTCCTCCATGATCCTGACGTACAAGATCGAATCGATACGATTCAACATCTGTGCCACAGAAGTCTTCATGCTATCGGACCATTTTGATGTCGCATAACTCGCACTTATGGCTCTGACCCATTCGAATGCGATGTCCTCGGCCGTCATCCAGGAGCGGCCGCGATCAATCCTTTCTGCGAATGCTTTGAGGCCAAGCGATTCGTCAAAGGGTACCGTCAACGATTGATCCTGGGACCCAGCTTTCGCATGTTCAAGGAAAGACGAGAGACCAAGACTGGCTTGCTCGTTCTTATCGAGCAAAGCTCTCGCTGTTTCTTCACTGAAAGAGGTGACAACACTACGCAGATCTCTTGCTGCAAGGCGGGTAACTTTCGCAGGCCGGTCTTCGGCAGCGCATGAGTCGAGGACTTCGTTGATGTAACTCAGAGTGCTTTGGTCTTGTACTCCGAGGTTCTCTATAATGCTCTTTGTCATCTGGAAGAGATTTTGGTCGGCGCCCTGGTAGGGCTGGAGCTGATTTGCAACAAGTGTGCTTGGGTCGGCAGCTTCTTCAGCATGTATGGTGTCCCTTCGCCGAACCCTCTTGCTCCTCTTCTCAGCTGTGTTTTCTTCATCAGCACCTTCTGGTAGCCCAGCGGTGGACTGCGACCGCTTTCTCGTTGGCACAGACGCGCTGCGCTCTTCTTGGGGTTTCTCCGTTGGCTTCGCGGTTTCTGCTGTGCTCTCAATGATATCGTTGCCGTTTAGTATCGTTGTCTTCTGGGGTTCCGCGTCAACACTACTTGGATCTCGCACAGATGGCTCAACCTGTATGTGGCCTTCTGGAGCTTCTTTGCTTTCGACGGTTGATTCATCCATGTCCACATCTTCTTTTGAGCTGAGTAACACGATTTTGCACACATCAAAAGCTCTGTCAGTGTCGTCCAGGCTTGTCAAAAGCTCTGCTCCGAGATCCGGCCAGGATGAAATGGGGCTGACTGATGCGCTGCGTGATAGGGCTTGCGCGATTTCTTCCTCTGAAACATGGGGGACTTGTTGATTCTCTCGCGGGCTCGACGGAGGAGGCGTGAGGTTTCTGGAAGGGTCCGGGAGAAATGGAATGGGGTCAAGGTGACGTTTGATCAATTCGGGCATCTCTCTCTTCAACCAGGGCGCCATCACAGGATGTGAGAGTGCCACCTCGTCGCCAAGCAACTGTAGTTGGCCTTTCAGTTGCTCCCCAGCAAGTCCCTCTGCCAGCGATGGGGGATCAACCTCCATGACAGCCGGGTCATCGTCCAACTCAATGGCTGCCTCCAAGCAGTATCTTTTCACCCGAAGGCTGTTCATAGAGGCGGCAAATCGGGCCGCTCTCCTCCATAACTCAGGGTCCGAAGGGTCCTGATCCAGGGCTGTTGTCCAACTGTCCAGAACCTTACAGCCATCATCCTCGATGTATCGCACTGCAAGTTTCGCCTTCCACTCTGTGTCGGTATCTCGCTTGTCCTTCAACTTGTCGAGATAATATTGCCCGTGATTTTTATAGGAAAGATAGAGTGCCTGGGATAGGCTCGCCGCGACGCCGTCTGCTCCTCCTGCGTCCACATCGAGTCCGTCCCCGAAGGACTCGACCGCCGAGACATCGGGTTGGCCATTGGCTTGTCGTTCTGCTCGTTCGTAATCGGTTCTCGCTTCGCGGTATTGAAAAATCTCCGACTCAAATAGCTTCGTATAGGCAGCGCCGGCCGCTTCTCGCGACCGAGTGCCTTGGGCATGGAGCTTCAAGGCATTTTGGAATCTCCTGAGAGCTTCATCGACCTATAAGGATGTCAGAGTTTCAGCACACAAACGTTCGTCGCAACAGTTGGCGTACATGAAGTTCCTTGGTTGTGTCGATCTGTTCGTCGAGATTCTCCTCTGGTTCGAGGTTGATGGCTTGGAAAGCCGGCTGTCCATTGAATAAGCGAAGAATCGATGCGAATTATTCGGCATCCTTACCATAATTGCAGCTATAACACTGCGGGCGAGGAGGCCGACATTCGATCTAGCGGCGATATTTTAATATGTTCAAACTGTTATGAGGCGAAGTGTCTCCTCTGAGTTGGCGCTTGCCCATTAAGCTCCTGAGAACCCGCGTTCAGAACGCGGTTGAACTTCTCAGCCTCGCCAAGCCACAACGCCTCAGTCAGCACGTGTAACGTGGCGCAGCGCAAGGCTGCATGCACGTCCACGGCTCTGTCCATGATCCTAGCTCCAGCTATCAAGCCAGATCTTAGGGGCCAGCTTTTGACGTCCTTTCACAAGCAATCGGCTCAGCAACACCACCCAGCACATCCGCGATCTCCGAACCCGATCACCGTGGCGCTCGACAGTCCAGTAGCTCTTTCGGCGGCACTGGCGTTGCAACAGCGCGACCCCGTTCCCGACACTGCCCCGAGAAAGAAATCCAGCGTCGCAATGCTCGCGCCTGCGGTGCCAGAGTAAGCGCAGCGCAGATGACTTTTCGTCTCAAGATTACGGCAGGCTGATTGCTTCTTAGGATTACCGAAAACAACCTAGAGGAGTCTGTTGATGCTCGAACCTACTCGCTAGAAGGTCATCAAGGGCTAGGCCCCCCCGATCTCGTTCACCTCCTCAAGCATGCGGTGCGGAATCCAGCCAAACAGGTTCGCAGAATCCAATTGCGCTTGGATGGAATACTTTCTGATCGCCCTAGATTGGTATCTACCACCATGTAACAGGTGTCGACGCCTCGTCCTCAGCCAGTCTCGCAGCTTACATCAACACCCTTACGTATAAGGAGCATGGACCCAACGCAACAAACAAAATTGTCGAAGGGGTATATTGGTATGCCGTCACATTGTTAGGAGATGACATCTAGGAAACTTGAGGCTGACTAGAGCAAGTTGCTATAATGCTTTCTCACGTCTAGATATGCGTGTGCATGTCTCGATTCCGGGTACCGTCGAAAGCTATTGTGTGGATGAGGGAGGCGAGAAGAGGAAGGCTTCTGAGCAGCTCTGGCTGGAGACATATCTTTGCAGTGTTCTTCGTGCATACTCTTACGCCGATGATGGCAGTGGGGATACTATCCGCAAGATCATGGGCGTTCGGCGTTTCAACCCAGTGACCAACACTGAGACTGAGCACCGTTTTCTTCACGCAGCAGAACAACTTTTCTTCAAAGGTTTGCCTTCCGCAGCTCCCCACATTTGATCTTTATCTGACTTGGCTCCAGGATACAAATTGGGATGCGATTCTGTGGTCCGGGCGCCTACCAATGTTGCCAACCACTTGACTACTGGTCTCTTGAAATACCTCGAGACAACTGGGAGGTACGCTTCAGGAATCAATCTCTTCGAAAAGCTTCGAACGCAAAGCGTAGAGGTTTCATCTCTCTTAGCGAAGGTTATGTTCATGGGCCACGAGGAGGTTTCAGGTGTGAAAACCCTGCACCTGTCTCTGCGCGAAATGCCAATGGACCACGTGATGCTCGATGCGCAAGCCGAGTTTCTGCTCCACAAGGCGAACACCGCGTCCACGCCAGGAGCCAAGGACGAGAGGTTGAGGATGGCGCTGGCATGCGCTGATCGTGGCACTGTTGCTGCACCGAATGAGTTCAGCACCTGGGCTCGGTTGGCCCAAGTGTATGCTGCAATGGAAGATTGGGACAATACACTAACAACCCTCAACTCTTGCCCTATGTTCAGCCAAACGGACAAGGACACACCGCTTATGCCTGAGCCGAAGGAGGTTCAGTTGCCTACGATGCCCGAAACTCGGTTGGACGAGATTGATAGCGAACCAGAGTCGAGGTTCTCAGAACAGGTCGATCCCAGCCTCTTGAATCTACGAGCGGCATCTTATCAAGGGACTTTCAAACAGGCATACAACATTCTGACTGAGATGACAGCCAAAATTGGCTGGGATCAACTTTTGAAAACCCGCAGTAATGTCTTTGTTATGGAGGATGAATATCTAACGGAAAGACAAGAGGCTACGCAGCCTGCCGCAGCAAACCGGAACCCTAGTACTGACGGTCTCCGTGGCACTCCTGACCAAACCACAAATGGCGACGACGAGTCGGAAGATGAGGTGACCTCTGAAAAGCCCGTTGACACAGAGTCAACCGAAGAGACTCTGACACCCAATGGGGAACAGGCGCCTGACCATGTCGAGAAGCCTTCTAACACCTTAGGTCCCGAGGAGGTGAAGGCAGCGGATGCAGAAAATGTGAGTAAATTCGATGTCAAAGTGCTGTAGTTCGGTACTAATGTCACTAAGAACGCCAAGAATGACGAAAACCTTTCGAAACTCAACTCAAAACGGCTATGTGAAAGGTGGTTAGACAGCTTTTTCATGGCTCTATTTGACGATCTTCGAGTTTATACCATCTGGAGAACCCAAATGGCTCAGTACCGCGCTCAACAGATGCAGTACAAGAAGTCAGCAGAGGAGTGGGAAATTCTCGGTTCCCTTGCCGAACGACTTCACCACACCGAAGAAGCCGTCGAGGCATACCGCGCCTGTCTTTCCCTGCGATTCAGCCCCAAGGCCCTCGCGGGTATTCTTCGTGTGTTTGAGACAACCAAAAGCACGCGGGAGACGGTGGCATCCGTCATCAGGTTGGTGACATGGCAGTATCGGTGGTATAGCGAGTTCAGCCCTAAGCTGTTGCATACGATACGAACTTTGATCGAGGACGAGGGAGCGGTCAAGGTTAGGAGCATCATCCAGGCAACAAGCCTGCCGCAGAACGTACTGGACCTTACCCACCATTACGCTGCGTTGTGTGCGACCTTCCGGAGCAGTGGAACGGACGGTTAGGCCTGAAAGATAAGACTACGATGCATGGACGGTATGGAGGCTCACAACCGCAACCGGAGGACTGTACGATGGGACATGGTTGTTGGGGGGTTCAGGAAGATGGAGAAACAATGGGCGAGGTGGTTATGGTCTATTTGATGATACACCCAAAGCCGTGTCGCGGAGTCAACCTGCTTGTCTGGAGGAAATGTCGTCAAACTGAAAATTAATTAGCCTGGATTTCATACCTTTGACAGATTCTCGACCAGAAGGTGTGGATTGCCTGTGCTACTTACTCTCGCCGGTAGTTGTAACATCGCATGAGGCCCCGAGCCTGATCAAGGACTTATAGTGGAAACCGTCGAGGTTTGCAACAGGCGGACAGATTCACTTGGGAGTTCCTTTGTTCGCCAGCTCAGTGCACTCGGGGAACATCCCACGTTCCCATGACATAAGTTCTGCAGGCATATATACAAGTCCGTTGCCATCAAACTATCATGAAGTCGTACTGCAATGTAATGGAAGCTGGATGGAGGAGGATAAAGATGGATTAATAACGCCAGCACTAATCACCACTAACACGATGCCAGTGGCCGCTAATCTACAGCGGACGACCCCGCGCGGGGCATCCACCACGGCTTGACCAAAATTTCGAGATCCAACTTTCATCATCTTGCATCAAACTACCAACGCGCATCTACGACACCGCCACTCCACCGTAGTCTACCGATATACTCTCAACACCACAATATACGAGGAGCATAGAGCATGGCATCAACTGCGGCCAGCGATGCCTCGGCGGCGCCCGCATCACGGCCCCCGGCAGCCATTGTCTGCGTCGGCATGGCAGGCAAGCTCACGCCTCCAAGCATCCAGTCAACCTCGACCCTCTAACCTCTCCCTCTAGGATCGGGAAAGACGACCTTCATGCGCCGGATCAACGCACATTTGCACCAAAAAGAGAACCCCCCCTACGTCATCAACCTCGACCCGGCCGTCCTATCCGTGCCCTTCGAGTCCAACATCGATATCCGTGACTCGGTCAACTACGAGGAGGTCATGAAGCAGTACAACCTAGGGCCTAACGGAGGCATTCTCACATCTTTGAATCTTTTCGCGACAAAGGTGGACCAGATCGTTGGTCTACTGGAGAAGCGTGCGAAGCCCGACCCCGCGCAGCCTGACCGCAAGCCCATTGACAAGATCCTCGTGGATACCCCCGGCCAGATCGAGGTCTTCGTCTGGTCTGCCTCGGGAACGATCCTCCTCGAGTCCTTTGCATCTTCTTTCCCGACCATCATCGCCTACATCATCGACACCCCTCGTACTACCTCGACTTCGACCTTCATGTCCAACATGCTCTACGCCTGCTCCATTCTGTACAAGACGAAGCTACCCATGATCATCGTCTTCAACAAGACCGATGTCAAGGATGCTGCATTTGCTAAAGAATGGATGACCGACTTTGACGCTTTCCAAGAAGCTCTTCGCCGCGACGAGGATTCCGACGCGCTAGGCGGCGGCGAGACCAGCGGACACGGCGGAAGCGGATACATGGGCAGTCTGCTCAACTCCATGAGCCTCATGTTGGAGGAGTTCTACGCACACCTGAGCGTCGTCGGCGTCAGCTCGCGGAACGGCACCGGCATTGATGAGTTCTTTGAGGCCGTGGAGGAGAAGCGAGAAGAGTTCATGCAAGATTACCAGCCCGAGCTGGAGCGCCGGCGGGACCAGCGCGAGGAGATGAAGAAGAAGTCCCGAGAAAAGGAACTCGACAAGATGATGCAGGGTATGGCGGTAGGCGGCCAGCCCGCGCCCAAACCCGCGGGCGTCGATGACGACGATGGCCTAGAAGTTGCCAGCGACGACGACGACGATGATGAGGATTCGGACGAGGAGGCCAAGAAGGAGGGTCTCCAGGAGCGGTACAACGCGGCTATGGGCGATAACGAGGACTCGGTTATGGCAGACGCAAGTTTCGCAAAATATCTGCACTCGCAGAGGTGATAATAATGGCCGGAGGCGTTACTCGGGCGTTATGGGGCTGTTGAATCTTGCATGGGCATTTGCTTTTTTTCATTGTACTTTAGAAACCGGAGGCGACTTTAGCAAGAGCAAAATGGACGACGTGATATCCCTTGCGCTTATTATCTCGACCATCCTGTTCCACGTAACATCCCAGACCCCTGAACTCCCGTCTATCCCTTAAAGAAAGCCTCCGAACCCAGGCTCCTCGCCGCATCTTCTGCAACTCCCCATCACCGCGCCTCGAACTGCACCATTCTATAACCCAATCAGCAACTGGCAACGCTTCTAGCATAGACCTACTCACCGCTTCGTGCGCTCCTTGTACAGCACCCTCCCCGCGCAGTGCGGGCAAGCGACCAGCGCATCCTTGCTAAGGGTGACTTGGCCGCCGCAGTCGCCGCACAGGTAGGTCATGACGGAGCGGGTGTCGTGAGTGTCGCGGGTGGCGCCGCGCTGGGTGGTCGACGCCGTGGGGACTTGGTATTCTTCGCGGGGCATGATGGCGATGTTCGTTGGTGCGGTGGGAGAGAAGTGAGTCGTTCGTTGGGCGTGGGAGAGGTTGATGGCGGGAAGCGAAAAGATTAAGTGACTGTGTTAAGGTTGCTTGGTCATGGGCGGTGGGAGAGAATAGTGCTGGCAGAATTGGGCGGTGAAGCCCACTTTGACGTTTCTTTTGGCTTGGGGTAAGTTCCACTGTTGTCGCATTCATGAGCACTATCAAAGCTGCGGGTCTGCGACAAAGAATGTCTAAAGAAGGCAGATAAACTGTTGGTGCTTTACCATATATTTTTGACTCTTCTGTCTCTAATACCTATCATGATATTGCACTTGCTAGGAAAAATCAGTAAGCTTTAACTGCTAATGCTAAAAAGCCAGCTAGCTAACTAAATATTAAAAAGGGTAAACTTTCATGAGGAGTGATCCACCACCTCCTGGTTCGACCTCTCGAATAATAAGGTACTTGCCTTAGTGGGCATCCATCTATTAAGACGCGTCTACCTCTCAACTGGAAGCTTGGATTTACTCTTGAGGAGTTTATATGTCAAGTATAGGCAGACAATTGCGAACATGTCGATGCTCTCCTTTGAGAGCCGCCAAGGATGATTGCCGAAGTACTTCGTTCCGCGAGGAACAGGTCGCCTATGGATATGTGCTTGAAGTCGAAAACATGGCCAGGGCGAACCACACCACCACCCATTACCCAAGAATGAAAGCACCTTTGTACGTGGTTTCTTTTTTTAAAAGCAGTGAGCTTGTGTAAGTAGTCTTATATGGCCCTCCCGAAGTGCTTGCATTGAAGTATTTATCCACGCTTCATCTTGTCTTCGCCGGTTCGATCGGCCCTCCCGGCTTCGTCGCCGAGATAGCAACATAATGCCAGCGCCCGTGTCCCCGATAAGACTGCACTCCAGCAACAGTATTGATGAAATACTTTTCGATATGCAGAAGCGTGATGAACAGCCAGGGAACATAAGCGATCAGGTAGAATAGCCGCGTCATGGGCTTGATGTTATCCGAGTAATCCTTCACCTCCACATCCGTGAAGCCCGCCTCCTCTAGCATCTCCTTGAAAACGCCTGGATGTGAGATTGCGTTGGTCGGCATGGCGCTGAACTCATTGATCTTCTGCATCGAGACGGCGAGGTCTTCGGGAGAGCTGCTCGTAAAGTCGTGGTCATACTCGAACATGGACAGACGGCCGCCCGGTCGTAGAATGCGGAAGAAGCCCGCCAGTACGGCTTTGGGTTCTGTAGCATGTACAAACGTCTCCATGGTGTAAACTCCGTCGAAGGATTGCGCATCTATGCTTTCTAGGTGGTGGTAGTCCATCAAACGTGCGGTGACCTGTCCCTCGGGTAGGCCAGAGCGGGCGATATTCCGCTTCGCTTTCTCCACGTGGTGGCCGACGATGTCAATGGCCCGTATACGGTATCCGGCTTTCTTGGCGAGGTGTAGAGCGACATGGCCGACGCCGCAGCCAGCGTCAAGAACGTTTGATCCTGAGGGGAGGCCTAATCCTGCGGCCATCTTGTCCTCCATGGCGCGCAAGGAGCGGCCGATGGGGAAGGGCCAGTATGTGTCATGTTCGTAGTAGCCAAAGTGGCGTGTACCGCCGAGAAATAGCTTGTAGCCGATTCTTGATTCGAGGGAGGAGTAGTATGACTGGAGTTGAGGGTTGTTGTTGATCAACGGCTGAGGCTGGGTATCGGTCGCCATGTTGAAGATTATTCGGGTGGAGGGGGATCGATCCAAACGTGGAAGTTTCCGGCCCAGACTCGTGGTGAAGCTGCGGCTTGAAGGGTTTATTTGCCTGAAAGTGTCTTCGAGCTGTCGTGAGCTGGAACGGCCAGCGATGCCCGGGAAGAGGATGTATCGTGATACTTGAGCTGTTGGAAAAGCAGCGACACGTGTGTTTCACGGCTGCGCCACTAACTACGCGCCACTGTCACATGCATCGCCAAAACGCGATTGAAACCGACCACTAAACATGGTGCTTTTAGCGCCCTGGGCTGCGGGAAACTATGGAGCGGCCCGCGATGCCCACGTTTAAATGGAAACTTGACCGTGTCAACTTTCACAATGATCAGGAACCGTCATGACTTGTTGCTCTCATGGCGATAAGCAAATATGAATAGAGCTGACTGCTCAAATCCCGATGATTTTGTATCCGAGTCTCCATTTGACCACCTCACTCTCGAATTGGTGCGCCCCTTCACGTTGAAACGACAAAGATCCACGTCAACACCAACCTTGGATCCATTCAGTGATTACTCCAGCCGCCACCAATGCACCAGATTCCGGTAGTCTGGTCAGGCGCTACGATACCCAATGACATCTACAGAAGTGCAGCTGTAGAGCAGATCATCCACCGAAGACATGGATAGGTCGGTTGCAGCCATGCCAATCATGAAACCTTCATGGATGCGAGTGCTTTGCGATATGCATGTTGGTTGTTCGATTCTCTATGCGGCCGGGATGGTCAGTTCTGCGTAAGAAATCTCACGCTCGAGGCTGTGTATAATTACCCCCGCACGCCCATGCTTCTGCGCCTCTTCCGTGATGTTGCCCCGTGAGCGGAGATCTCAACATCATCCATCCCCATGGCGAGCACAGGCCAGAATGGCTCCCATCATGAACAAATCTACGGATGGCGGAATTCGGGTAATGATAGGGGGACCTTGGACATCATGTGGGCCTCCAACCTAACCATCTTGCTGTGCTGTTGGGTTTCAACATATCCCAATGCCGGCTCGCCCTTGGACAAGTGGTATCACGCCCTTGCGGACAAGTTTAATCTTGCTATGATCAGCCTTCTCGGACCTGATTTCCTTTTTGGAATTGCTCTTGGACAGTATGCGAGCGCCAGAAAAAGCGTCAAGGTACATACCCATAAACGACGCTCTCCGCAGCCCTATACCAACTTTGACTCATATGTATCCAATGTCATCACGTCGAGAAGCAACTGACTTTTCTCTCACCACAGGCGTTTAAGAGAGACAAGCATTTGACCAATGGCTTCCAATGGAAACTCATGCACGCCTTCTTCGTCGATATGGGCTGTGTTCATCTAACGGCTCCCGACTTTTCTGTCAAAAGCAATCAGAGTTTTCCCATAAACGCAGAGCAGCTACACTATTTGGTCTCACATAACCACGTCGATTTTCCGGACATGGAAAGTATGGAAATCGAAGAGCGGAATTCCATGGATTCTCTTTCTCGGTAAACTCCACTGCAACCTTTTCTGTGGCTTCCCAACTTATGATACACAGTGTTCTCGCCGTCCTCCAAGCCTTGTGGTTCGTCATCCAGGAGTTGGCTCGTATACATAACGGGTATCCGATGACGACGTTGGAGTTGACTGCTCTGTCGTTTACCTTTATCATGTTCATGACCTCCGTGTTGTGGCACAACAAACCTTCCATTTCGAAACCTCAATTCATTGAGACGAGAGATGGCAAGACAATAGCCGAGATCCGCGCCTATGCGAAACAGCATGTAAGTGTTCACCACCACTTCTTTTGATGCTCCGCATGCTGACACTTTCAGACGCATCCCGATCTGTCGAAAACCTGGTATCGAACACCTGTCGACTTCATCAGCCGAAAGCGATTTGGCATAGACGCTCATTGGAACTACTACGTCAAGCTGGCGCATAGGATGCGAATCCCCCTTATCTCCCGCCCTATCACCACGAAACTCTGGGACCGATATCCCTCGGACATGTGGATCTGCCCAGGAGCGTGGTACGCACCCGGGGCCGCGATTGTGCTGATCGGCTTCAGCGTCATCTTCGTCCTAGGATGGAACTTTCACTTCCCGACGAAAACCGAGGAAACGCTGTGGCGCGTTTGCACTGCCTACCACTCTGGCTTCAGCCTGTACGGGGGAATCTACTATGCCGTCGAAATGTTCGGCCCCAATTATTGGAAGAAGCCCAAGCCCGAAGTGCAGAGCCATCCAGTTGACGCTGCGTCGGACGACGGCTCAGAGTTCCATGATGCGGAACTGCAACAGATGGAGCCACAGCACGACACTCCCAACCGTCGCCGATTGAAGCTGTTTTTGCATCGCGCACGACTTTGGAGGAACCTATCCGAGGATCAAGACCCAGACATGGAAGTTCCGTTACGGATCATCATACCTATTACCCTCACCTGCTTCTTGTACGTTATATGCCGAGTTTATATTTATCTGGAGGATTGGATATCGCTCCGCTCCCAGCCGGCTGGGGTGTATCTCACTGTAAATAAGTTTGTGCCATTCCTTCCTGGCTAGAGTGGAGAGAATTGCTTGATGGGAGTTTGTTTGGGACTGCAGGGTTACAAAGTGAGTTTGTTTATTTATCACGTATTAACGAGAGCATGAATGGGAAGGGGAGTCAAGGTTGATGATACTGGATTACAAACTATTTACGTTACCTTAGTTAGGTGGGCAGATGGTATTATTATAGATGCTGTACAAACATGACATAGCAATGTCAGAGTATATGTTCTATCCTTACGAACAAACCACATTTTTTTAGGTGAATCGTTTGCACTTTGATTTATGCTACTGAGTGTCACTAGGATTGCTAATCAAATACAGCAAGTTCCAGATAATAGCAGCCATCACACATACTATCAAATGTTTCACTACATCAATGGCCGTCATTTCGCAACCTATTCATGATGAGATATGGCAATACAAGATCATGGATATTTATCCTCTGAAGATTAGTATTCTTTCCCCGTGCGAAGCACTCCTCGATCGTATTCTCCCATTCCTGGTGCTCGGCCCGACCCCTGAACGACAGCGGAGCCAATAGCGCTTAAATCCCAACCCCCAACACCTGCGCAAGTTCCATGCGAACCTCGGCAGGAATCCCGTCCGTTTAACAACCTTGCAACCTCCAGAAAAGGCCATCGCGAACTTGATCTCTACCTTCATCAGTGCATACAGCTCGAGTCAGCTCAACCCAACTCATCCGACGTTGCTCTTCTCACATCTTCTTCCTTGTCACCTAATCTTTTCTCCTAAGAGCTTCAGACGTCATCATCATGTTCGACCATTCTCCCCCTCCCCCCGAAGCTGATTGTCCTTTCTGCGCCATCTCATCCGCCTTCACGCCCTTCTCGCCTCTCCATCCCCTACCACCCTCCTCGCCCTCCCTCTCTCCCTCTCTCACAGCGCCAACATCCTTCATCATCCTCTCTACGCCCACCCTCATCGCATTCCTCGACATCCTCCCCCTCAGCCGCCGGCCACCTGCTCCTCTGCCCGCGCCCGCACCGCCCCAAGCTCTCCGGATGTGTCGGCCAGCGAAGCCGCCGAGCTGGGCCACTACCTGCGCATTCTCTCCAAGGCTAGTATGCGCGCCACAGGTGTGGTCGACTGGAACGTCGTGCAGAACAACGGTGCCGCGGCGGCGCAGGTCGTCCCGCATATGCACTACCATCTCATACCGCGCCCGGAGATCAGGGCAAGCGGGCGCCGCAGCGAGAGCTTCACCATGTTTGGCAGGGGCCAGAGGGAGGAGTTGGACGATGACGAGGCGGAGATGTTGGCTGAGGAGCTGAGGCAGAGCGTGGCAACGGTGATGAGAGAGGAAGAGGAGGAGTTGCAAGAACGGCGGGCTACGGACAAGGCCAAATTATAGACTTGGGGAGATCTCAAAGATGGACGAGTTGCGAAGTCTGGCTATTATCCAGGCTACTTCTGGTCATATCAAATCTACGGGACACGCCAAATCGCACCTTTTATCGTCTACATGCGAGAAATCCGCCCGACTCATCGCCTCCGTCGTCCACCCTACTCATCATCACCAAAGAAGACCCGAATAGGCAACCACTTGTCCCCACAGACCTTGAATCGGTCAGGAATGCCATCAATCGCCTTGACCTCGTCGTCGCTCAGCTCCCACCCATCGAGCTCCCAGTTAGCCTGGATGCGCTTAGGCGTGACGCTCTTGGGGATGACGCTCCAGCCCTTGGACAACCCCCACAGCAACAGCACCTGCTGGGGCGTCTTACCCTTGGCCTCAGCGATCTTGAGCAGCGTTTCGTTGGTGTAGAGCGGCGAGTCGGTCGAGCCTAGGCATGAGTAGCCGGTGCTGTGGATACCCTTTGAGGTGTTGTAGGCGACGAGCTTGGGGGAGGGGTTGCAGGGGTGCAGCTCGATCTGGTTCACGGCGGGGACGATCTGGTGAAAGGAGTGTCAGTGGAAGGATCTCAGGTATCTTGGTGGTGCAAGGGCGAGTGTGAGACGTACCTTTGTGGTGGGATCGTTGAGCAGCTTCTCGAGGTTCTGGATGCCAAAGTTGGAGACGCCAATGTTCTTGACCTTACCCGTGCCGACGAGCTTCTGCATCTCGCGCCAGGTATCGCGGAAGTCCCAGTCGGGGTAGTGCTTCTTCAGGTCCTCCGGGTCGGACGAACTGGGCCAGTGCATGAGGTACAGGTCGACATAGTCGGTGCCGAGGTTCTCGAGGCTCTTGGTGATGGCCTCAGGGACGCGCTTGTGCCAAGGGTTATCGAGCTTCGTGGTGAGCCAGATCTCCTCGCGCGGCACGGCCGAGGCCTTGATTCCGGCGCCGACCTCCTTCTCATTGCCATAGGCGAAGGCCGTGTCGATGTGACGGTAGCCGGCGCGAAGGGCGGCCTCGACGGCGGTGCTGACTTCGTTGGGCTTGGATTGCCAGGTGCCGAGGCCGACGGCGGGGATCTTGTCGCCCGTGTTGAGAGTGTAGGTTCGACTGGAGAGTGAGAGCGAGGTGTTAGAATAGGTGAAGATGAGAGATTTAGAGGCGAGGGACAGAAGACTTGCGTGGTTTGAGCCATGATGGTGGTTTCTAGAGGGTGACGGAGTGGTGGGGAGGTGGAGAGTGGTGGAGGTTGTAGAATAGTAGATTGCTCTTCTTTGATCGCACAGCACCTTAGAATAGACAGAGAATCAGAAGCAACCAAGAAGAAGGAGGAAAGAAAGAAGAGAAGAAAACAAACAACCAACATCCCCCCTCCTCATATACTTCTCACTCACAGAGACACAATTATTGCCCCTCCCCCTCATGACGCGACCCCCTCCATTAAATTATCCCCACCTTCCATTCCGACTCCAGCGCGATCGGCATCTCGGTCTGTGAAGCCTCAGATTGGTGCGCATGGCCGTCCACCTTTCAGTTTGAAGCGAACCACTCAAGAAGCACCCTACTAGAATAAATATCGATGGAAAATGTAAGATGCGTGTGTCTGCATCTACTGCTAACTGACGTACTACACGTAGCAGTCTGGGGAGTATGGGGTTGTGTCGGGCCGTTTCTCTGGTCTCGTATCCATGGATGTTGAAGTTGAGATCCATGAGATCAGCAGGTAGGTAATTGATAATTGATAGGCGCCCAAGTTTCTAGCTAACAGCTAGAATATTGGGGAAGCCGAGTGAAGCAAAAAGAAGCAGAAGATCGGTTGCATATCACTCGAGCACCTCAGATATCATACTCGTTCTGAGCCAAAGACTTAAGACCGCAATTAACAAAAGCCATCAAAGCCATCAAAGCCATCCATCATCTCCCCTCCTCCCACCCTCCACCAAACGCCCCACCTCCCCCCCCAAGCCTCCTCCTCAACTCCCTCCTCTCCCTCTGCAACCTCACCATCTCGCCCTCCAGCTCCCCAATCCGTCGCCTCGCGCGATCCAGCACGTCGACCTTGCTCACTCGCCGCCGTTCCGTCGCAGCGTCGGGCTCCGGCAGTGCCTGCAGCAGCAGCTCGAAGTGGGCGTTCAGCCGTTTGCGGTACTGCTGCTCGACTTGGTTGTGCGTTGCGCGCGCTTGGGATTCTTCGGTCGAGGCGGCGGGTTTGTGTCGTGTATTGGCGGTGCGTTTCTTGGGTGCGCGGGAGGCGGTGCGGAGTTTGGCTTGTGAGGTTGGCTTTGGGGGCTGTTTCTTTGCTGTTATTGTTGTTGTCGTCGTGGGGGAGCTGGTTTTGACTTCGTCGTGATGCCTTTTCCTCTTTATTACCCTTTCCTCCTTGCCTTCTGCTTCGAACTTATCGTCTAGGTACTCCTCGCTAACCATGGTAGGCGACAAAAGAGAATATTGGGGAGAGACGTTCATGGAAGATCCGCTGCTGGGCTGGCTGAGGACCGTCGAGCTGTGGCCAACATTGGTTCCTTCACATCGTCTTGGGAGAGCAGCCGAGTCCCAGTTTTCAGGCCATATCGCTGAGTGGTCCAGCGTGCTGATACTGAAGCCGCCAGTGGGAAAATTGCCAAAAGGAAGATCAAGCAAGGCCCAGTCGCTCAGCCGGGCTGAAGTAGCGGTTTCATTGAGGGAGGTGGTTTCTGGGGTGAGGAATGGAGTCTGTTGGTCTGTCAGTGTGCCATGCTTCTCTAAGATTTCCTCTCGCTTGGACTCGTCGACGTACTGGTAGTGAGTCGTACGGACTCGCATCACGTTCGGAGTAAGGCACCGTGATTGGGGCATTATCGTCCCAAAGCCCGGACAAGTGCACGTACTCGTCCCCCCCAGAGGCTGGCTGGCTATCTCCATCTGCCATCGCAAAGCCAGGGCTGTTCATCATCTTGATCTTCTCACCTCTTAGCTCCCGTTATATCCATCAAACGTGGCACTTCCGCCAACGACTTCATCAAGTAATCGGGTCTTCTTCACTGCGCAATTCAACAATCGGCAATGCTGAACTTTCGAAGCCGACTGACGATAAGTGTGTTTTGGTAAATGGACCGCCATTACGGGAGAGAATAAGACGAAATGTCTGACGAGTCTTCAATGGTGGCCAAAGGGAAAAAAGAGGACGCAAGAAGTCAAAGTCTGCCAACACGAGGAAGTCACCGTTTTATACACGCTGCCAAGGAGCATATCCGCTCAGAGGATACCCAGCGAAGGAGTATACCAAGACAATAAGTTCCGGGCATGACCCATCGTATTGGCACTCAACCCCACAGAGGCTTCACGCAGCTAGGATTCCCCTTGGGGACCAATCCCACGGTCAAAGGTAGCTCTGCGGCCCCATGGCCAAGGCTTCTTGGCGACGGGGGAAGTGATTCTCTTAAGTAACCCCAATGCTCGCGGACGTATTGACCACGTAAGAGAGTCAGGCCGGCTGGCTTGTTTTCAAGCCAAGGATTTATTTCTTCTCGCTTGAAATGCCGAGACAAGTTGCTTGTGGCTGTGGCGTAAGGAGACCCGATCGAGTTGAGCGAGCAAGAGGTCGCGCCCAGGTGGGAAGTCTTGGCTGGGCTCGGCAGTGGATGATGGGATTCGGGTTTTTTTGTTCTGGGGAGGATTTTGAAGATCTATTGGTAAAACGATGAGCGATGGTCTGATCTACAATACGCATCTGCTAGGATATCGTAGTGGCTTCATATTGAAAGTCGCTTCAGTGTAGATGACTTATGGATGCGAAGATTCCCACATGGATACGATATGTGGTCGAGAAGTCGCCATCAGTTCTGCATTTGAAGCGCATAACATTTAATTGCTGAAGCTCTGATTTGAGCACCTTGAATGTCATTTCTCGACAGGAAAAATAGACCTTTCCAGCACTTGTAAGGCCGTCGTATCAGGCGTCAAGATCGATCCTCATGAAGCTGCGTCACCCCACCACTGGAACAATTGACCGGCCTCGCAGACTGCCAACACATCGGCGGCTATTGCAAGGGAGGATGCACCGCGCAAGTTGAGACCATACGGCTAAGTCCTCCTCTAAGCAACATCAAAGAACAGGTAACACTCAAACGATGGATAAATCCCTCCAGGCTCCAGAGAAATTTTTATATATTCAGGAGCCGCCTTCAGGCCCTCCAGGATGGCTTCATGGAGCCTACGCCCATGCGACAGTGGGATCTACGACAACGAGATGAGACGACCACGGACCAGACGACATCTAATTAGCCCAACCGCCCAGGAAAGCCCATACACGCCGCCCGTTCCCAAAAGCCAGCCAGAACACCACCGCACAACGAAGGGAGCAAGGAATATGTCAAGTTATGTCCTGCATTACTCCTCTCCTCCAGCCGCCACGGCCTTGGGCTCCGCCTCGTCTTTCTCGACGGGCTCTTCCTCGGTGGCCTTGACGGCAGTCTTGGTCGGCGCAGCGGTCTCGACTACATCGTCGTCGTCGCCGGCTTCGTCTTCCTCGTCAAGAGGCTCCTCATCTTCGGCTTCTTCCTCATCGTCGTCCTCTTCGGCATCATCCTTGGCGGCATCGCCGTTGGGGACTTCCTCTTTGGAGGCCGCGACAGTCTTGCGCTTCTTTACGGGCGGTTGAGCTGCTGTGCATCTGTCAGCACGTGTGTCTCATGCCTTCCATCGGGTCAAGCGATCGATGGGTGTTTGTAAGACGATGAATGGCGATTGAGCTGGTGTGGATCATGTTGGGAAGCTTACCTTTGGCGCCATTGGCTTCGGGCTGGTCGGCTGCCTCGGCATCATCCTCATCGGCCGACTCGTCTTCCTCGCTTTCGACTTCTTCTTCTTCGCCGCCAGTGGAAACATACCTAGTAGCAAGTTAACATTAGCGAAAGCCTTGGTTGGGAGACACCAATGGCTTGGTAGTGGGACTGGGGGATGCGCCGCGACAGGAGGGTATCGGCGCCCGTATCGGCTGCGATAAGGATTACGACGACGACAATGACGACAATAGACGAGCGCATCGAATTGCGACAAGCCGCCCAAGACAGCGCAAAGGGCAATTGGCAAGGAAATAAGACGAAATCAGAAGGGGTCACATACTCTTCCTCCTCCTCACCCTCGTCGTCTTCAGGGAGGGAAACGAGCTCCTCCTCCTCGTCTTGCTTCCGCTTGCGGGTCGACATTGTGATATAAAGGTTGGGAGAGTTACAATTGATGGAGCAGAAGCAGTGTTTGTCGAGCGATGGAAGGGGGGAGAGGTGAGATTTAAACAGAAGAATTGGATGAGAAGGGCGAAGGCGAGGTGGAAGAGAGAGAAAGAGACACGGTGGGAGCGAGAGCGGGAGTGGGAATGGCACTGGGAGTGGGAGAAGCTGGCCGAGCTGGCCAAGCTCTTTCTGGGCTGGTACAAGGTGACGAGGTGACAAGACATCCATGGCCATGGAACTTGGTGGGTTGTTGGTCTCGCTGCCAATTGCGGCGGCTGGTTCTCTGCTCACTCAGCACCTCCTCTTCGCACAGCTACCTTACCTTACCTCACTGACTACGGGAGAGTACGAAGACAGTACACCAGGTCTTGGTGCGGGCATCACCAGAGGCATAAGTACCGTTTCCCTAAGACGCTGTGTGGAGGTAGGGAGGTAGTGGTAGTCAGCTTTCAGCCCCAACCCGTCGCTCAACTAGGCCGAAGCCGCCGCAAGCAAGTAAGTGCCCTCTCCCCCCTTTTCCGGCTTCATCCATCAGGCTCTTTGGCTTCCCATTTGGCCTCGCGAGAGGGGGGTGGGCGAGAGGAGTAGGTAGAGGAGAGAGCAGCTGAAGGGGGAGGAGGGAGGGGAAGGGGGATGATGAGGAGAAATGTGGGTGGCTGGGGAGGAAGCCGAGTCACTTTGAGCATGTAACTCTGTACACGGCACAGTGACCAAGATACGAACGGGCTGAGCCCCCTCAGTGAGTGCCGTCATAAGGAACTCCAAGGCGGTTTGTGTGTGCTGGGGGATCGAGGAATCGAGGAATCGAGGGCGAAGGGGTCGCGTCTGCTCGGTGTGGCCATGCGACTAAACTCGGATTGCTATCTGAGGCGTTGTCTTTCGAAAGCCCATTGCTGCATGGGAAAGCACCTAGGAGCTTGGGCCCTGTTTTCTGTTCCTCGCAGCCAGCTTCACGCCAACTTTCACCATTGTTCCAAGCCCAATCATCTGGTGCTGAACTGCTCAATGGCTTATACCCCCTTGCTGAGGAAGAGCTCCGGAAGCCGGAGAGGAAGGGCGTTCGGGTGCTGCCCGTGCTTGATTGGACACGGTCTGGCGTCATTGACTCTGGGAAAAATGAGGGGCAATTGAGTTTGAGGGGATAATCAGTCACGTGACTGCGACGTGCCCGTGCTCCGGATTCACGTCATCGGCGGACGAGGAACCGTGGTCTTGTTCCCGCCGCTCGCCATGAACGCCAGGTCCTAACACCAACAGCCTCAGAGTCATCATGCAGGCAAACAACCCATTGAAGCATCTGCACGGCAAACATGAGACCTTCCACGAATCCATGATACAGTATTAGTGGGCGTGACGAAGGTTGCTGGGCCATCCAGCCAACAAGAACAGAACCAACGCTCTCCTAAAGTGCAGCATATCTGCCATGCGAACGAGCACATGGGCGCTGCCACCGGCTCTCCTCAATAAGCGGGCGAAGGAGACGGAGAAAAAGAAAAAACGAACGTCTCATGGCATAGTGCAATCAATGTCTGAGCCTCCCTTTGCTGTGCTGAGGACATGAGACAGAGCGAGTTGAGCGTGCCTTGCATCCTGTCGCCCGCTCCCGGGTGTCCGTTCTGCCTGATGAAGGAACGGGCATGATGGGGGCTTGAGAGCTTTCTCCGTCCGTGATGCAAGACCACCGCTACCGATCTGTTAAACGCAGCAAGCAACAACACAACCATCACGTAGCAAGTTTACACCCTAGGCACAACTGCCGGCCGAAGAATGCCCCGAATCTTTCCTCCCCTGCAAATCATAAAGAAAGTCATCTTTTAGCAGACCGCACAAACCCGGTATGCTGGAACATTTCCACTCTCCTCCTTCATCAGCCGCAGGTGCGCTGCATCAAGCAGGTTCCTCCTCGCATGCAAAAAGGCTCCGCCAAGAGCCCGTCCGGCCGGACGGACCCAAGGCCAGGGGAAATCATTTCCATCGGCAGGGCGCCGGTTTTTTACAACCAGCGCTAACTGGATGGACAATGGGTGCGGCTAAATTTCCAAGCTTGGTAAAACTCGAGCTGTTCTTTTCCTCGTTGTAAGAGCGGTGACGCAGCGTGTATGCTGTGTTCACGACTGAACGCGCTCGCGACGCGTCGGTTGCTGAGCAAACTGTTCTTAGCATGTCAACAGAGATGACGATGACGGTTGGAGCAAATAAGCGTTGACCATGGTTAATTACTCAATAGTTTCATTTGGATGGTCAGCAGCTTGACGGAGCTCCGCCGCTGAGATTGAGTTGGGAACCATGACGAACTCAGCACGCATTGACGTCGGATTGAGCCAGAGCTTGAGAGAAGCAGCTCGGCAGGGAGACTCAAGGCGATACAACCGTCTCACTTGTGCCTATCAAAAGAGCGAACACGACATGTCTTAGCGACTCTCGAGCCCGTTCGGTTGAGACTGGTCTATTGACGTGCTGTGACGCCGAGGTAAGACATGTCAGAGCCCGGTACCTACCAAAGACCAGAAGTTCGAGCTTCTGCGTCTGCTTCAGCTTCGAAGTTGCATTGCGCCGGTTCACTCGCATGCACGTCAGCACAGCACATGTGCAACCCAGGATCACCAGAACCACCAGGTCTTTCGTCACCGCAGAACCCTCATTGGCACCCGGCACGAGGAGCGGGGAAGGGCCAGGGATCCAAGCCTGTGCTCGGAAAATGAGCTCGAATTCCAGAAGCAATGTTTGAGTGAAATTGGTCTCTGGCAGCCCGCCCCATGTATCCATGTGTGTGGTGCTCCGGGGGCGAGCGGCAGGGATGCGTGTGGGCGGTGGGCGTTGAGATGGGGGAAGCCTTTGATGACTGTGGACATGGTCAGTGTTTCTTACTTACAGTATGCTGCTATGCACAAGCAAGTCTTAAGTTGTCATATGACGGGTATATCGTCGTTGAAGAGCATCGGGATAGTAGGGAAAAGGAGGGGAGTTAACTGGTGTTGCTGATGAACAGGGAGCATCTGGTTGGGTGGCCGACTTACACCTTGATCCATCCACGGAGATGGAGGCTGATTCAACCAACCCCGATGGAAGACACCGCCAGTATGCTCAACCCGAAACGGCACCTGCTGCCAATTCTCCGGCACAATTAATTAATACCACTCGCTATTAGTAGTTGCTCAAAGTTTATGTTACTAAAGTCCACCAATGCATCCATGAATGGCAGCTGGAGCAGCCCAACCAGGCACAGCCCTAATTAACTTAAACGCCTGGGCTGTCCGCAGAACCTTTCAACGGGGCCTCGCCCCGGCTTTATGAACGCCACACTTTGAATTAGGTGGTGCCTGACTTCGGACCCCGGCTCGGCGCACTAACGACGGATGGATCCATTCAAGCATGATTCAAGGATGAATTAAAACTCCAGGGCTTTCAGGCACCGTTTGGGCGCTGGCCGGGCGTCTCACTTGCCAGTGGCGGCGGAGACTCGCTGGGCGGTCTCCAGCTGTTGGGCTTGAGAGTCATTACGAACGAATAGCGAGGTTTGTCGTCTACATTTTGTGGAAAGAAGACAGAAACTAAGGGAGTTTCTAGAACTACACTGCTAGACTACTACGTAGTACGCGTTGTGTTTTATTTACTTCGGGTGCAGTACTTAGCATTTGTTTACTACGGGAACCTGCTTTCCTGTTTAGGCAGTCTGCTTTGTTCGTCGCGTGTCGTGCTCGTGTCTCAAGCTCCACGGTGGATGTTGCCATGCCTCTTCTATCAAAGATTCGATCCAATATCCATCCCATGCCAAAAATTGACAGTAACACACGTGAACACACAAGGACACGCCGTACGCACATGTCCCCCCCACTACTTCCCTAAGGTACCTAGAGCCGGGGCAATCTCAACCCCAGGCCTTCACCAGAGCGGCTGCGGAAACAACCGAGATATTACAACAGCGAAAGAGACAAGGACTGAAACCTTTGCTTTTTTACCTCTTTTCCTTCTCATCCATCCTTGTTGGTTCTAGCCCCGACCTTCGAATTTTCTTCTCTTCCCTTCTTCTGCCGGCCGTTGAGCTGCCTTGCCCTTCCCGTCCTTTTCTCTCCTTCGGGTAATTCTTAGATCGGATCTGTGGCCCTCTTGTCGCTCGGCTCGGCTTGCTCTTCAGCGTCACCTCACATATTCGGGCTCTGCGTGTTCCCCTTCGATCGCCAAACTATTCAATCACTCCTTTCGCTGTCGACTCCCTGGTCAGTCGACGAGGCCTGCTGCGACTTGTGCTTCCTCGGCTCGGCCAATAACGCGGCAGTGATCCGCCTTGGACTCGAGATTCGTCCGCAGAACCGCCAGACGAGGGTGCCAACGAGGAAGCAAACTTGAGATTCATTGTCGAAACACTCATTCAACGGAAGACACTCATTCTGGCCTCCCTCTGGCCTCTCTCTGACCTCCATCTCTCCCTCCTTTCCCTTATTGCCCCCTCTCTCTCACCATCATTTCCCTTCCTTTCTCCCGGAATTCCTCCCTCCCTGTCCCGTCCTGTCCTGAACCTGAAGCTCACTGTAAACCCTGTGACCGTCCTTCAGCTTGGATCCTGGACCTAGAAGCTGGCCCTGGCCCTGGCCCTCCGTCATCCATCACCAGCTCCGCCCCGTCCCGGCTACCCGCCGATTCGAACGTTACAGGGAGTGTGCTGCTAGCCAGCCCGCTGATTTACGTTGCATTGCGAATCGGCCCTGGGGTGAGATTCATTCGCTTTCTCTATTCGTACACACATCTGCTTTTCTTCGACCCAGGCTCGACGGGCCTTATTCGTATCTTCAGGACAACACCGACGAAACAGGAACAGAGAATCAAGTCGAGACGAAGACCGGGAACAAAGACTTCGACGAAGGATATCCCATCTCTCTCAAACTTCTTCAACCCTCCGGCAATGCACCGGTAGCAATGGCCCAGCAGTGCAGCTGCGTTTCCGCCCAGGCCTCCAGCTCCCCATTCTGCTCGTCCAACGCTGCAGCGTCTTCAGCGACCTCAGCACACCTGTCGCCAGCTGCTCCAGCGCCTACCGCCTGAGACTGCAGCGCCCGCCACCGCCATCCATCACGTAACCACCAGAACACCAACGCCAAGCTCAACTCACCACCAACTTCACATCGCCATCGCCTTCGTTCCCGTCGCTGTTGCTACGCGCCTAGTCGCAGCGAATTACAGCGACACCACCGCTGGGCTTGTTGGGACGCATCATGGCTCCAGCGGCGGTCTCACCCGTCGACGACGCCACGGCCCCGGGCTCGCTCGTGCGCCAGCCCAGCGGCCATCGGAAATTCGCACTCTACACCACCCGCAAGAGGGCCTCGGATCCTATGAACCCTGCACCCGCTGATGCAACGCAATCACAAGCGCACGCCGAGTTACGTTCCAGCGGCCTGGGGCACGATCAGGACCAAGATCTTCGTGATGAATACCACTACGACCAGCACCACCAGCGGCACGACGACCAGTTTGAGAGCTACGACCAACACCACCAGGAGCAGTACGATCATCTTGAAACCTACCAACACCAACACCATCTACACCACCAACATCACCAATACGACCTCGACCTCAACCACCACATCGATCACGCCCACGCCCACACGCCATCAGATCAATCCCTCCAACTCACCCAACTCCCGCCGCTGCCCATCTCTCCCCGCTGGGACTCGCTGTCGAATAGCGCTCGCTTCCAGCTACAGAACCAGAACCAAATTGGGTATCACAATCAAGCGGCGGCGTCAGCCTCTAGCCCAGCCTCCCCACTAGAGCCGCAAAACCGTTCACCTCTAACCATCGACGCTCCGAGCTCCGCAGCCGGGTCGCGAACAGTGTCCCCCATCTTTGCCCTTGCCACCAAATCCTCCCTCTCCGACTTGCGCGCCCTCGAGAGCCCGACTGCTGAGAGCTTCAACTTCTCGCGACCTCGAAAGCAGAGCATTCGCCAGCCAATCACCGACCCGGCGAGCCCCCGGCAAGCCAATCTCCCCCCAACGTCGGACCCTTACCAGGAACTCGTTACGTCTCCCCTGCCCCCCTGGCATCGCTCACGGGGTCCTTCGGTTTCATCTGTCAAGTCTTCTTCATCGACCTTTACCTCCGTTCTTTCCCCTCCCACGACCGACTTGTACGACCACCGTGCTACCCGAGCCCGCGCCATCACTACTGCCAGTCCTTCATCCCGGCCCCTCGTCAACTTGAGCAGCAATCGCATTGACGGAGGCGCATCGCCCTCCTCTAGCTCTGTCGTCGCCCCTTGGATGGGTGCTGGGGAGCTGCGGTCCAGCTTTCGGTCGCAGTTGACAGAGTCGACGGCCCCGGGCACTGCAGTTACAGAGCGGAGCAGCGTCTTGACCAAGGACAGCTCCGTCACGTCGCTTTACGCGACGGCCGACGCCGAAATCGATATCGACGCCGACGAGCCGAGCTTGGAGGATGTTATGGGCATGTACGAAAAAGGCTTCGGCGACGACGATTCGGATGTCGACGTGTTTGTGGACGCCCGTCCCGGCACGTCTGCATCCGACCCCGAACAGGAGCAGCGTCGGAACACTCTAGAGGCAATGGACAGCGATGCGCCCCTACGCTCAGTCCCGGAGGCTACATCTACTTTGGATGCCGAGATTCGTATGTCCAAGATGATCTTCACCAGTCCCGCTTTTACGGCCTCGGTTCCTCATATTGCAGAAAACTACGGCCGCAAGAGCTTCGATAAGCGCGATTCGGGCAAGTCCCTCGATTCCGAACCTTCGATTTCTTCCGAATTACCACCTCCGATGACCGAAGACGAACCCCCAGTCGCACCACCATATACACCACCCACGATGCCGGTGGAGCCCCCCGAGGAACCCGGCTCGCGCGACCGCTACGGCTTCAAGAAGCAAAATCAGTACGTCACACGAGAACAGTACGACTCCTGGAATGTTGGGTACACCGAGTATCTAGCACGGCGGCAGAAGAAGTGGGTCGCATACCTTAAAGACAGTGCGCTCATGACGGATCATCCGAATCGATTCCCGGCTCCGAATGCAAAGACTAAGAGGTTTGTTCGCAAGGGCATCCCTCCGGAGTGGCGTGGTGCTGCGTGGTTCTACTATGCCGGCGGACCGGCGATCATGGCTAAGCACTCTGGTCTCTACGATAAGCTGACGGCCAAGACGGCCCCGGAGGTGGACGCGGAAGCCATCGAGCGGGATCTACACCGCACGTTCCCGGACAACGTCAAATTCAAGCCGCCGAGTGGAACTCAAACAGCTACCAACAGTGAGAGGGGCAGCCAATCGACTTTGACCGATTCAACTCGCAGTTCCAGTCCTGGGGCACCACCAGGATCCGAAGGTGAGCCCCCGATCATCACATCACTGCGTCGGGTTCTCCATGCCTTTTCCGTGTATAATCCTCGGATCGGTTACTGCCAGAGCCTGAACTTCTTGGCTGGAATGCTTCTCCTCTTCGTCGAAACGGAAGAGCAGACGTTTTGGCTTCTTAATGTGATCACGCGGATATATCTTCCTGGGACCCATGAGATGAATCTAGAAGGCTCCAAGGTCGATCTGGGTGTCTTGATGACTGAGCTGCGGGATACGCTGCCAGGAGTCTGGGACAAGATTGGCGGCGAGCTCGAAGCAGAACCGACGGCAAGGCCTGTTACGAGTAAGTCAATACGCCTACCCAGAGCCGCCATGAGACGACGGGATCACACGAGACTCTCGACGGATCGCCTCCCGCCCATTACTCTATGCATGACTGCCTGGTTCATGAGCTGTTTTATCGGGACATTACCCATCGAGACAACCCTTCGCGTCTGGGACGTGTTCTTTTACGAAGGTTCCAAGACACTCTTCCGCATCGCATTGGCCATCTTCAAGCTTGGCGAGTCAGAGGTCAAGTCAGTGTCAGATCCGATGGAGATGTTTGGCGTGGTGCAGACGATGCCAAGACGATTGATCGACGCCAACGGACTAATCGAAGCGTGTTTCAAACGTCGCAACGGATTTGGCCACTTGAGCCAGGAAACTATCGACGTTCGGAGAGAAGAGCGCCGTAACAAGGCTCAGCTGGATCGACTACGTCAAGGCAAGGCCCTCAACACTTGGAACATAGGGGAAGATGAGACAGAAGTGCGGCGGAAGGGTACGCTCTTTGGGAAGAAGCGAACTCAGACGGGATTATAGACGGTGAAGGCGAAGACGACACATACATTATGCTTGCGCAAGCACACTTCTACGCACACTTTTTACATGCGCTTTTCACACGCAACGAACCTTTTCAAGGACTTCAAACAATACCAACAACAAAACCCCGGTGGCAGAGCCACACAGAACTCTAATCATTGGACGGCGTTTCAGGGGAGGGAAGCTAAAAAGTTTCTTCATTCAACCAAGCAAGCATTGCATCTGGTTTTCTTTTTCATGTCGTGCTGTTTGTTATTTTATTTTCGCTTTCTGCCCAAAACAAGGAGCACAAAGAAAGGTGATTTCACCCAAGAGTACATGTCATGCTGTGGAGAATACACGCTTGGTGATGGAAGAACGAGGGGTTTGATAATGATAATGATTGTCCTGCGGAAGAGGAGAGAGGAGATTGGAAAGGAAATCTAGAAATACTTGCTAGACTATCCAATGGTCCATTTGTCTCCTAGACGTTTTCCTGCGAGAGCAGATGCGCCTTGTCTTTGGGTGAGTTGAGGTGAGGTTTTGTGACCAGTTCCATCCTCGTTTGATGTGTCGCGGTTTGCCAACTGCCCGGGCCCCCTTATATTCCATTGTGTCGACTCTACGCAACATGAGCAATTCTCACGCTTGGGCTTGTTGGGGTAATACGGGGGAGGTAGAGTTCTACAGCTACACCGAGAAGCGTTTCTATAACTCAATCGGGGGTACCATTGTAGCCACCAGTAGCTATGGTTCTCGAGTCACAGGCTCGGACTATCTACATGCTACCATCGCCGCTGCGTAATGACTCTTGATGAGCCAATGGTGGGAACCTCATCAACCGCTACAATTCGCAGATTGATATCATAACATCATGCTAACCAAAGGGACACGCATGGTTTCCGTTCACGAGCATACCTAATACTGCAGTTGCTCAATAATTTCAGGCGAATTGATAAACGAACACCTCTCCTTCAACCTCTGCTTCCGAACCTCGGGGTGTGCTTTTGGTCCGGCCAAGGGCGAGAGGCCTTCGTGAGGACCGCCGACGACATATACGGAAGTGTGTTCCCCCGCGAAAGCAGGTTCAAATCCTTGAAACGTGTCTAGGCCTTTGAGTCCTGGCTTGCCCGTCGCAGCAAATGTAGACCATGACCTGGACGCCCTGTCTCGGAGGCTGTAATCGTCCTTGGTTGGGTTGAAGGGGTATCCGTCGGTGTCATAGTGCGATAGGTTGCCGAAGATGTATGCAAATTCAGATGTGTGGATTGCTCCGTATCCGCTGTGGTTCGTCAATTGGAGTAGAATGGGATCTAGGATTGTTTGGTTCCATTCGTAAAGGTACACGTCGTTTCCGGCAGCAGCAATTTGCTCGGCCAACCCCAGAGGCTGGCAGACCATGAGGACGTCTCTGAATATTCGTGCGGAACGGTAGAACTCCCCAGAAAGTCCTGCGTCTTTGTTTGGAAGGAACTCGGATGAAGGGTAGAGCGCCAGAAGTTTGTCAACGCTTCTCTCTGTGAGACCTGGGGCATATGCCGAGATGAAGTCGGAAGTATCCTCGGGAGTCTTGATGTTCGTGTCAGTGAAGAACGTAAGGTCGTCTTGACACCAGCCGATCATAGTCGTTACATTCGCAAACCGATGTTCTTTTATAAGCTGGGATGGAGCAGCAGGGAGGAAATCCCCATCGACTACAGGAAGCCAGATATCGCCGATATTGTGCTCAATATCACTGAGATATGTCGAAATGGAGGCGTTCAGAAAGGTTTCCATATCAAGACTACGCAAGTAGTCCAGAGTTTCCGCAGAATGCAGGTCATGTGAGCACCCCAAATCATCGACAAGTGCCTTCATCGCATCGATGGTGAAGTTTCCCGTGATTCCTGGTTCGAGAGCTTGGCTCTCACAGATGCCCTGCTGGAAAGGAACTGGTTTAGTGCCGCCGAATGCCAATATGTGCATGCCGACCGACAGTCCTTCCCCGTCAATATCAAACTGCAATTGTAGCCGTGGGATACCATAACTTACCCCCAGAGGATTGACCAAATATGGTGATTTTATTGGGGTCGCCACCGAAATGCTCGATGTTATCGCGAACCC
This sequence comes from Stylonectria norvegica, assembly GCA_014621405.1. NCBI lineage: Eukaryota > Fungi > Ascomycota > Sordariomycetes > Hypocreales > Nectriaceae > Stylonectria > Stylonectria norvegica. The sequence continues at coordinate 95,288 of JAANBC010000029.1, forward strand.
ATTCAATCGCGAGTCGCTGGTCTCGCAAGCCCGCGTTTTCTGATCCTTCATCCTTGAGAGCGTTGGACTGGGCAAAACCGAAAGCTGCAGCCTGTCAGTTATCTAGATGTCACATGTAGAAATAGTTCGCCTTACCGCCAAATCGATAGTTCATGGCCACATGGATGATTGGAAGGACATTCTGTACAGACTGTTGAATCATCCCATCTGGAGTAATGGTGATTTCCGAGTTCTGTCCAGACCAGAAGCTCCCGCCATGGATGTATATCATGACGGGTAGCCGTGATGTGGCACTAGTTGCTTTAGGTCTAGCTACATTCAGGTTCAAGCAGTCTTCCGAGATGTTCGTTATGTTGGAAAGTGAAATGGGAGCTACCCATGGTCCGAGTGGTTGTGGGCATGCTGGGCCGTATTTATCTGCGAGAACCGTGGTACCAGCGTGAGGTTTCAAGTCATAGGGCTTGGGTGGTTTGAAGCGATTAACGCCGCTAGTGTCTTGCCCGTATGGGATGTTGAGATATACTTCAATGCCATTGCGATGGAGGCCCTGATATGTGATGTCATGTCGAGGGTCTACCACTGTTGGACTTGTTCTGGTGGCTATGGAGCTGGCCATAAACCACCCTCCGACGACCCAGTTGACAAGGAGGTGGAGGAACATGTTGTATGTGCCAAATGATTGAGACGAGTCGATGAAAGCATGAGCTGAAACGGTCTGAAGTTGAGAAGTCGTGAATTCCCTTGACTGACAGGGGGGGGATGGTTCAGATTTGTCAGATTGCATACATGTACCGATAGTTGGTAGATCATTGCCGAACTAACCCCCTGACATAACGCCATAACCCTCCTTTGTCTTAGCTGTGAGCATTAACACCTTCATCATTTGAGACGTCTCGTTCACAACGCCTCGCAATACAATCACTTATACGTACTGAGCAGTTGATGAGTTGTGTTTTGAGTAGCAGGCAATGTTGAATATGAACTACACCTAACGTAGAGCCACTCGTGACTATCCAAAACCTCCTATTGGATGGCCTTATCCACCATCTGAGCTCTGCAAGTCACGAACGTACGCTAATAGAAGATGTATCCAATCGAAACACATTCCGCCCGAAGTCTAGGTTGATGCTCGATAAGCTAACACAAACCCTTTCAAGCCTTTGTATCAATCGATCATTTAGAAGACGAACGGACGTACACATGAAGCTGCAGGAAATCATCATTATGCGGGGATAGCTCTAAGTCTACGAATGCGTTAACATGGTCCTTATTGATATAAGCTATGAATCCTACAAGATTGCGTAGTCAGTAGTTCACTTTTGAGTGCGTCGCTTCAGTACATTACTGTTCAAGCAGTTCATAGAGTATCGAATCCTTCGTCTTATCTACCTCTGCCTTATCAACCAACGTTCGCATGACTCTTCTTAGTTCCTTGGCTCGTGGTTGACAAGTATCGACGCGATAAGCTATCGTGAGGTCTAAGTCTAACAGTTGTAGGCTTAACTCGCCCCTACCCCGCATAGGCAACCCCGTATAAGCCCGGGCTAACCAACACCCCTTGTTGCACCCTGCGTGAACCGTAATCTTGAACTTCTATGAATCCTGCTGTTGCCAACATTGAAGCAATTCCCTTTCAGCAAATACACACTATTCGCCGCTGATACGCCCTCAGGACCATAGCCAGGCTAGGCCAGGCCAGATTGTTGAGTATGGCGTCTCAATCGCGGCCTTCTACCTCTCGACGCCGCCCGCCAATCTTTCGCGTCAAGACGGGCTGTTTCACTTGTCGCGGGCGCAAGAAGAAGTGTGATGAAGTGAAGCCCTGCTGCGCCGGCTGTAGGCGCAACAACCTAAACTGTCGATGGCCAACGTCTGCTCAGAGCACAAGGAAATCCCGCTTTCCTGAGAGTCCCGATTTTGAGGTTGAGCTAGACACCCAGGACCAGGACAACACGGCCCAGACTCCAGACCGGAATGTCGCGTCTTGCGCGTCACCAACTCATCAAGTAACGACGAGTATGGACATCTTCGACGAAGAACCAGCCTTGGATACCATTGTCGTTAGCGACGGCTTCTCACCTGAAACATCATCAAGTCAGAGCTCCTACGACACATCCACGCCATCGCCTGACGTATTCCTAGGCATCAATTCGCCATCTATTGTCCTTGACGTACTACCGTCGGATAACGGGCAAGTTGCGGACGATACAGCCGATGAAATGATAGTCGAGCTCTTCGCGAACGGCTTCAACGCAAAATCCCTACTGTCTGTACAACCATCTCCGAAACTACTGCAAAGCGGATGGAACGCGGTTCCACAGGCGCTTTCTCCATTTCCTTGCCAGGATGGGAAATCTCTGGACCTTTTGAGTCATTATCTATCTCGAACAGCTATGAGCATGGGCAATGACTCAACAGACGTCAATCCGTTCATCTCCCAGCTGGTGCCTCTTTGTTTTGCCAACAGCTTGATCTTGGATCTCGTTCTCTGCCAGAGCGCTGCCCATCGCGCCATGGAAGATGCAACCAAACTAGAGATCGCGCACAAATACTACAACAAATCACTTCGGATGATCCGGCAGTCCATACAAGATTATGTCGATGGCCATGAAACGAACCCCTTGTGGATCGTGGTAGGCGCTTTGATCATGTGCTTCACTGAGGTTTGTCACTTCTCCCGGCTCGGCTTCTGCACTGCCTACTAATCCGGAAATTAGACTGCCAAGGGTGATACCCAAGGATCAATATTTGATCATATAAACGGCGCTGGACCTCTCTTGACGAATTTCTTAAGTAGGTCCAACGCTGTGAGTGATGACCTGAAAAACTTCATCATCGAATATTACATGAACACAGTGTCCATCAGCATGATATCGATTGACCCAACCTCGGGCTCAATGCCTTTTCTTAGCCCCGAACTGGAACGACAAGGCGACAAACTAGTGGAAGCGAGTTATGTCGGCCAGCTTTGTGGTGGTTGGCTTGAGCTTTTGCTTTTACTCCCCCGAGTCTTCCGATTTGGTCAGCGATTGAGGAACACAGATACGGAACCCAGAGCTCCTACTGCCGACGACTTCATGATCTTTTCGACATTGCAGGCCCGTGTCCTGTCCTTTCAACCCCTTCCTTACCTAGGGAGTGATGTGACGCTTTGCAGTGAAATCTTCAAGCAGGCGATCCATCTCTATCTTTTGACCGCACTTACCGGCCGGCATGAGGACGACGGGCCGATGAAACACAGCATCGATAATACCATCGATCAAGCCTTCAGATATCTGGGGCAGTTGCCAGCTACATCTCGAGTTAATACAAGCTTATGCTGGGCTCTCGGCGTGATCGGTTCATGTGTCACAGACGAAGACCGAAGAAATGAGTTGCGAGCTCGGTTGGATATCATGTTTGTTATGATTGGACTTGGCAATATTTTGGCGACATCTACTTTGCTAGAGCACATGTGGGCATTGCCAATTGCTGAGCAAAGTCCGTGGGCAATCTGGCGGGTGATGCGGGAGAACCAAGTTTGGATATCATTTGCATGATGGATTGAGTTTAAGAATTGACGGGACCATGTCTCGGTCCAAATTATTCTTTCCTCCATAATATCTAGCCAACTTCTATCTCAGTTCGCCTGGTTCTTGGGAGCTTCTGTCGGAGGGCCCTCCGGCGTCACATATGCCTTGCTCAAGCCGCCATCCACCACAAAGTCCGTTGCGTTGACAAAGCTACTTTCGTCGCTAGCCAAGAACAAAACGGCCTGGGCTTCTTCAATCGCTTCTCCGAAACGCCCGGTCGGGAAATGAATCTCACGACGGAACCTCTTTGCCTTGTCAGGGCCCAGGAAAACCTGAAGCATGGCCGTACTGGGAACGTTAGCTTGAGTAACAGTGGCTGTGGACGTCAACCTACTTCAACGGTGCAGGGCACAACGAGTTGAATCGGAAACCTGAGAGCGTTAGCATCTACTTGCCGGGGCGGAGGGTTCAGTAGCATACCTTCGCGAGCATGTACAATGGCAAGCTCTCGGGTGAGGGCCAGAACAGCACCCTTACTGGCCGTATATGCCAACTGTGGCGTGGCCGAGCCAACAAGAGCCACCAAGCTTGATGTGTTGATGATGCTGCCCTTCTTCTTGCCATGCTTCTGGAGCGATCTCACAGCATGCTTGGAACCATACCAGACTCCCTTCACGTTGATATCCATCGTCAAGTCCCAGATGCTATCTTCACAGTCATCTCCATCCTTGGGATGCATGATACCTGCATTGTTGAACATGACGTCGACTCCACCCCAGGCATCGAGAATATTCACCGCTGCCTCGACGTCCTTCTCCTTAGAGACGTCAACAACTTGAGTCTGAACTCGGCCGTCGAACTTCGGGACGATGGCGTGAACTTTGGAGAGAGCTGTTTCCAGTGCTGCGGCATTGACATCCGTCATCAAGACAGAAGCGCCCTCCTGTAGGAAAAGGAGCGTGGTCTCTAAACCGATACCGCTATTCGGACTCATTAATATTCTGAGGCTTGGAAAAGGATTCGCGGAGGCTTACCCTGCTGCGCCAGTGATAATGGCATTCTTGCCTGAAAGTCTGCCTACCATTTTGATAGTCGTAATGTGAAGATGAACGAAATAGTTGATGCTGATGGCGTGATTGATACTGAAGACTGAGGAAATTCTGCTGGAAGATAGGAATACACGGGAAACATCTGATTAAGTAGTCTTGAACAATTACAAGAACAATAGCTTGTTCGAACAAGCTGGTATCCATCAGTCTCCAACATGGGGGAATCCGTCATCGCGGATTTAGTCACGATTGGCCTTTGACACTTACAAGTCACAGGTCCACGCCTAGCGTGGCAACGCGGGTCCTGGTGCGCGGATCATCCTATCTACAACGACCAGAATAAGCAGTATTTCGAAGATAAGTGAGTAAAGATAAGCTGTGATCCATCTGGAAGGCCGATCGCGCTCCGACTGTATCGTGGTTGGCCAACAACCGTGTGGGTTCAAGGGTTGCAGCAACGTCGATTCAAGAAGCTCTGCCGCGGAGGCGGAGCGGAGGATAGCATTTCCAGACTCTGGTGTCTAGAAATCAGCAGCTTTGATAGTAGCCGCGATCATGAACGTCTGCCGCGGAGCGGAGACTATAACACCACGCTACCAGGTGACAAGTCTATGCAGCAGCGCCTTTGATAGTCAGCGGAACCACGATCCTATTGTTCGCTATTTGTATCCTCAGCTGTAGGCTTAAAGGTCATTCCGCTCAAGACATATTGGATCATCATCTCAACTTTTCGTGTTCCTCCTCCATTTCTCATCCTTTCACCTCAAGCTTCCCATCTTTCACTAGAGCATTGGCAGTCCACCATGACCACCATCAAGACCATCTCCCCCTCCACCAACAAGGTTGTGTGCGAGGTTCCGCAAGCCACCATCGAAGATGCTCGCATCGTCCTACGCCAGTCACAGGATGTCTTCCAAAGCTTCAAGAACACGACCCTTGCAGAACGCCGGAGCATTGTTGTCAAAGCTCTAGCATTGTTTCAAGAGCGGAAGATGGACCTCGGCCGCGAGCTGACGGAACAGATGGGAAGACCCATTGCATACAGCCACAAAGAAATCGAGACGATGCAAATCCGAGCCGACTACCTGCTGGATATCGCCGAGGAGGCATTGGCGCCACTGCCGGGACGCGTGGAGAGCGGCTTCAAGAGGTGCATCAAGAAGGTGCCTGTTGGCCCTACACTCATCATCTTTGCCTGGAATGTGAGAGATCCCTTGATGAAGAAATGTGATCTTAGCTCAACTCTTGCAGTTCCCTTATCTCATCATCGTCAATGCCCTCATTCCGGCCCTTCTGGCGGGAAACAGCGTGGTCCTAAAGCCATCGCCACAAACTCCCCTCGTCGGCGAGCATGTTTTGAAGATCTTTCTCGAAGCTGGACTGCCGAAGAATGTCCTCCAAGTCATTCAATCCGGCGACCCGGTCATGCTGCAAGAGTTGGCGAAGCAGCCAGAAGTTCAGTGCATCAGCTTCACCGGCTCTACCGTCGGGGGTCTCGAGATACGCAAGGCCGCAGCGCAGCAAACTATCCCCGTGAACTTGGAGCTCGGTGGCAATGACCCTGCGTATGTGCGAGCAGATGCTGATATCAAGTACGTGGCTGCTCAGCTTGTTGATGGTGCGGTCTTCAACTCTGGTCAGAGTTGCTGCGCGATAGAGCGAATTTACGTTCATGCTGATGTCCACGATGAATTTATTCGGGAGGCCCAAGAGGAACTGAAGAAGTGAGTCTTTTCGTCACAATCCATCAACCTGATGCTAATCTTGTAAAGGTACGTTCTTGGAGATCCTCTCAAAAGCTCGACAATGGTTGGGCCGGTCATCTCTCGTGCTGCCCAGAAAGCCATAAATGCACAGCGACAGGATGCCCTCTCGAAAGGTGCAATTGATATGACTCCCGAGAATATCAGCTTCCAATCTGCACCTGACAGTGGAAACTATGTTGCTCCGTTTCTTTTGACCAACGTCAACCACGACATGCTCATCATGCGCGAGGAAACATTCGGTCCCGCGATTCCTGTAGCCAAGGTATCCGGAGACGACGAAGCTATCCGCCTCATGAACGATACAGACTACGGACTCACAGCCAGCGTTTGGACAAAGGATATTTCCCGTGGGGAAGAACTCATTGAAAAGCTCAACGCGGGAACGGTGTTTGTGAATCGCTGCGACTACCCGAACCCGGTAGGTCCTGACCTCTTGTTTCTCTAATCGGGGTTCTAACACGCTTCTAGGATCTCGCTTGGACTGGGTGGAAGAAATCGGGCTTGGGGTGTACTTTAGGGCCAAGGGGATTTGATGCCTTTATTAAGTTGAAGAGTTATCATGTTAAGGAGCGTCAGGCATGAAGTAAAAATTACGTAGAATAATTGATATTCGTCTTTTTCAATGCTGGTAAATGTGCTTTTACGATCGCGGAGTTCCAATCTTGCTTGCGTCAACTGTCGCGTTATGGTAGACTTGCTGGTTTGTCTAGGACGGACAGAAGACCGAAAAGCTACAACATCTTAGTGGTACATCTTGGACTTTACGATCGCCGCGTCAATTTAAGATGTAGGGCAATTTCGGTATCAGTGGTCTGCAGCTAATCTGCCTTGGATGTTGGCTGTATCGCAAGCCCGTGGAGTTGTTGCTCCCAACGAACAACGCCCCTGAACCTGAAACCTCCTCGTCGCTCAGTGATGTCTTGCCATCCTACGCCAAGAGTCTAACATCGTTGGAACCCAGATAAGAAGCTGATTTGAAGTGATTGCGTTAGCCTAGGACGATCTTCGCCGATCTAGTCTTGACCATTTCTTGGCCATTTCTTGGCTTATCCTTAGTCGCGGTTTCGCGCCTCAATCAGCGCGGAAAACAGAATCACCGCGGTAAATCTGTCTTAGGTCTAATGCGCGGGGTGGCAACGATTCGAGCCATGCAACTGTTACTTTACCGCGAAGATCATGAAATCGACTAAGGCATTCGTACTTTTCCCATTGAAGTTAAACTGGAGAAGCGACTCCAAGGCCAACCAAAGTAGTTCGTTCTGTGCTCTAACGGCCTTTTCCAAGGGTCTTGAGATCCGACTTGTAACTTGCCTTCCCTTTTGCGCTCTTCCGCGGCTTTCTTCCTCAATCGTTTGAATTTCCCAGGCCGCGATCTCTTATACTATAAGCAATCGGTAATCTGCCTTGTTTCTCTCCCTTATCTTTACCTATCAGCGACTTACAGTAATCATGCACACTTCAACAGCTGTTGATGGGGCGGAGGCCCCTTCATCTAAGCTCCCAGTGCTCAACGGCGACAGCGGGCATGACGGCGCCATTGACAAGATAAAGAATCTCCTCGTCAACGATACCAAGATCAAAGTAGCAGGCATTGACTTTGACGGTATATTACGGGGAAAGCTTATGGCCAAGGACAAGTTCCTGTCGAGCCTCAAGGGTGGGTTTGGCATGAGCTCTGCTGTCTTTGGCTGGGATATGCACGACGTCCTATACTCTACCGAAACGAGCATCACTAGCGCAAATGGAGGGTTTCCGGATATGACAGCAGAGATCGATGTAGACTCCATGAGGCGGTTACCATTCGAAGACAACATCCCATTCTTTCTGTTGCGCTTCTCAATGAATGGCAAGTCCGTATGTGCCGATGGTCGAAGCATCATCGCATCTCTAGAGGAGACACTGGCCAAGGCTGGTGCCAAAGGATTTGCTGGAGGTACGTAATATTTCTTGCGATAACCATGAATAGAAGCTGACGTACTAGTCCTTAGTTGAGCTCGAGTTCTTCAACTTCCAGACGCCTGATGAGGATGGCTACGCGCCAACTCAACAACGACACAACTTAGCAGCGTACTTGACTTCCAACAGCCCACACTCTTTACGACCTCTCACTTCTGGCATGTTTGGGTACAGCGTTTCTCGGCCCGTCATGTCTAAGAAGTACTTTCATGAGATTTATGACCGCGCATTAGAGATGGATTGCCCCATAGAGGGCTGGCATACGGAAAGTGGCCCTGGTGTTTTCGAGGCCGTAGGTGATGCGTTATAGTCCGCGACAAGACTGAAAGCAACTGACAAAGTGACAGGCATTGACATTCTCACCGGTTTCTCGAATGGCAGACAATGTCTCCCTTTTCAAGTACGTATCCTAGCAACTCCGTATTATGCTTAACTGACAATCCCGTAGATTACTGGCGAAATCAATTGGCATCGAGCATGGCATCACCCCTTGCTTCATGGCCAAGCCAATAGAAGGCATGCCAGGTAGCTCGGGACATATCCACGTTTCTCTCACCGATCTCAAGGGGGCAAACCTCTTCGCTAGGGAGGTCCCAGACTCCGAAGCACCATGGTCAGACCTTACGTACCTATCTGACACAGGCCGGTCATTCCTTGCTGGTCTCATCGAGGCACTTCCGGATATCATGCCACTCTTGGTGCCCAATATCAACTCTTACAAGCGACTAGTCGAGAACTATTGGGCTCCGGTAACTGTCAGTTGGGGTCTAGAAGATCGATTCTCTAGCATCCGGTTGATATCACATCCCATCTGCAAACCGTCAGCAACGCGGTTCGAGATACGTATTCCCGGCGCTGATCTGCATCCTCATTATGCGTTGGCCGCTATATTCAAAGCTGGATGGCGCGGTGTGGAGCGGAAATTGGAAATAAAACTCCCACCCCAAGCGCAGAGACCCGAAGGAGTCCGGGCAGAATTGCTTCCCAACACGCTCGGCAAAGCGCTGGAGCGGTTTGAGGCCAAAGATAGTCTGGCTCGAGAGATCATGGGCGATGCGTTTGTGGATGCATATGCTTTGTCCCGCCACCACGAGCTTAAAGTTTGGCGTGAGGCAGTGACTGATTGGTACGTATTCTCAGACTGCTTACGTTTTGACATCTGGCTAATGGTACTTTATCTAGGGAGTTCAAAAGATACGTCGAAACTGTCTAATATGGCAAACAGTACATTGTCTTGGGGAGAGTCAAGGGCTTCAAAATTGCTTTTCAATTCTGCATGGTAGCGCTTAAGCACTTTGTGGTATTCACCTTTAAGAGTCCATTCACAAAGGATATATGTTGCTCTGAACCAAAAGCCTGGAAAGTTTGTATTCTTATGATACGTAGAAAGTTTCAACATTCACAGAAGAAATTGAACGCAAGGCTGATTTGGATCCGAAATCATAAGTACATCGCTACCTACGTAAATGGCTCAAATGTTGAAATCGTGTTCATGAACTACTACCCAGATACATCACTTAGACGAATCGATTCCCCCTGTCGTCGTACATGAACAACGCCACTGTAACTTCAAGCGCATCGACACCTTTCCCAAAATGATCAACATGGTGTGAGTGGGTTCTGTTAAGTGGGAAGCCCAATCATGACCTTTTCCGCGATTGTCTCTTCCTACAGCTTTGCCGCAGGGATCATCGCTCCAGTCCATTTCCGTATCATCTTTGTCTGTCTAGTATCAGGGATGACGTTGGGAGGGAGTCGCATTGCAAGTTGTAACCGTTTGGCCACCGCTTGTGAGCTTCCCTCCGAAGCTCCATCGTTAATACTGAGCACTGATAAGGTGATGCAATGGATACTTGGAGAAACTACGAAGAACGGCGACTTGCAACCAAGAAATCGCCAAGGAGCGCCTGGTGGGATTGAGGGTATCGCGTTATTTGCTTACCGCGGTCTAGGACCAAGTCAGTGTCCAAGGATCTAGCCCACCCCCCTCTTTCCTAGGTATTGGTGCATCCCCCAAGAGAATGATTGTCAAGTCAAATTGGCGATATTCTTGAACTCTTTGGGCAATGGACTACTCGTTAGAAAACTACAGCTCCTACATTGGACGGCCAGCTTCTGAGCTGCCTACTCCGTCATTTGTTGTTCGTCTGCCTACTTTGAAGAGGAACATCGCGAATCTTCATCGAGATGTGGAAAGGCTGGGCATATCTTTTCGACCACACGTCAAGACACTAAAGGTCACAACCGAATGGCAGTCACGTCCATGAATTTGATGTTAACGATATGCAGACGCTGGAGGCAACAAGATTGATGCTCAAATATGGTACCTACAAATCCATCGTTGCCTCGACACTAGCAGAGGTCAGAGGTGTACTTCCCCTAGTTGAAGAAGGCATTTTAGAGGAAGTGAGTTGTAGACTTTGTGCATCTGCACGACAGCTTCAGCTAATGATGACTCCAGTGTCTTTATGGTTTACCCATCTATCCAGGCGTTTTGCCGAGGCTTACGGAGTTGCGCAAGTCTCTCCGCATCCTTCTGATGGTGGACAACGAGGAGCAGATAGCTCACCTCGAAAAATTGAGTCCAAAAGAGCCTTGGGGTATTTTCATCAAGCTAGATGTTGGAACACACAGAGCTGGAGTAGCATTGAGCAGCTCCGAACTCAAGAGTCTCCTCGACCGCGCGCAAAACTCCCCAGCCGTGCACATTTACGGATTCTATTGTCACGCTGGTCATTCCTACAGCAGTCGTTCCCGAAACGAGGCGGAAGAAGTGCTCAAGCTGGAGATTGCTAGTGTGCTTGATGCTGCCAAGTTGCTTTCGGCTGAGCAGGAGATTGTGCTTTCTATTGGCGCTACTCCTACAGCTCATGTTGTGGATAGCCTCAAACTGGCAATGCCGGCAAATGTCAAGCTTGAGTTACACGCAGGTAAGTAAGGCCGAGTACCCAAACACTCTGTGTTGTTTTGCCACGCCATGTGAGCCCTTCCTAACGGTTCTATAACAATATAGGAAACTTCCCCTGTAACGACCTGCAACAGCTCTCGACCGGATTAGTGAAGGAAGACGACCAGGCAACTTACGTTGCCACCGAGGTCTGCAGCGTTTACTCCGACAGAAACGAAGCACTTGTAAACGCAGGTGTCATTGCCTTGTCTCGGGAAACAAGTGCATACGAAGGATTCGGACAGGTCGTGAACCAACCTGCATGGCGAGTTGTTCGCTTATCACAAGAGCATGGGATCTTAGGAACGCAAGGGAGCCAAGCAGTTGAAGATCATTTTCGAGTTGGACAGAGAGTCAATTTGTTTTGCAATCATGCTTGTATAACAGCTGCAGCTTTCTATGTTTACTTTGTTGTAGACGACAAGAACATAGTTAGGGAAGCCTGGGTACCTTGGAAGGGCTGGTAACATATAGATAAGTAGCTGAATCTCCATAAAGAGTTGTGCTGAATACATGTAATATCAAAATGCTGGTTTTCCTATATCTCCGCTCCTTCTTTTACGGCACCTTCTCCAGACTTCATTTATGTTTGCTGCCCTCAATCTTTTTACGAATCTTTACTTTATGGCTAGAAAGTGAAGACTGATGATGTCCTAGCCTGCCGGTCTTGGGTGAGACTTACAAGGTTGCATCTCATTTTTGGAACTGGCCTTTCGTATCTTCTTCGCGAAGGGTGTACAATATGACTGAGTGGCCAATTCCTTACCTCTAACAGGTCCCTGTTGTTTTTTAAATTGAATTCGTATCGGCAGTTCTTAGATAGGATCTTTACTCTTGTCAAATTCGATCATCTACGATAGCGGAATTTGCAAAGCCACTCCTTATCCTCCAATGTTACGCCTTTCCGCGTGTCTTATCAAATTGATTTGGTTCCCTCCTATTGGTAAATTCCTGGGAAGGCAGATAGATAAAGGCTGGCTCGTAACAGGCATGCATTATCTACGCGCGGTATATGTGCTCAAACCCTAAGTCTAGTTTCTTGACGTCTTATGCTACGCGGCCGGAAACAAGATACGAATAGGGGCATTCAAGTTTCTTGCTATCAACTAGCATCAAGTTATCGAGCCCTTGAATCAGCTTAAGGGCTGAGGCTATGACTTGCATTCGCTTGCCTAATGAAGAGTATCGATGACCAGTTTGCCTTGCCAATCAGCCGCGCAAACCTGACGCTCATCTAATCATCCATTTATCGGATAGTCAACCTCAGCCGACGATCCGGGAAGCGCGTTTGATAAGAACAGAATGTCGAATGATCGAATTACAGTAACTGCTTTATCGGATGATATTCCCCGCCTCAGTCTCATTCCTTCGAGTAGCCCCCTTACTTCCGCGCTCCACAATTGATGAAGACCGCGCAAAACCAACGTCGGCGGTCAGATAACACATTTCCGCGCTCAACACAACTTTCAGGATTCCGGGGTAATAGCCTGTTAGGCCTACAAGCGTCCAGAGTCTAGACCACCAAGCCTTTCAACCGATACCAGAGGCTGATAGTGGCAGGGATCGAAACTTGCGGGGTTGCGGGGGACATGAATGGCCTTACTTTGTAGACCATGCCTTCAACTATTTCTGAAATTGAATGGTTTGAAACAGTGCTAGCAAAGCTGACGCCTAAACGAACGGATATTTCTTCATCCTCCCGAGGGACTTTGTAATTAACACTAACCACCCAATACGCGAAAACTGTAGATATCATCAAATCATTAAAACTAAATTGAATACTGCGTGAAATCGAATCCATCAATAGCTATCCGGCTGTCACTGCTCTAAAGCATTATCCAAGAACTTCCGTATGACATTTTCAGTCACCTTTGCCACACTGTTATCATACCCATCCCACCCCACAGAGTTATACCAGTTCATGCTTCCCACCGAAAACACCTCGCCGCCACCTGGAGTCTTGTAAAGAACAATGTCACTCCTCACCAGGTTAGTTCCGGTGCCGGTGATGTTGGTTTGCTGAAAACCGAAATCCTCCGGGAATAAGATAAACTCATCAGGATGCCCCGTGCTCGAGGCCAACACCACAGAATCAGGTGGACTTCCATGCATGGGGTCCCATCTGTCAATCTCATCCCCGCTGGCACCTCCACCGAACCCGTGTTCACCGATCAACTCGTTCTCTGCAAGCCCCTTGAACACCCATGCGTAGCGCTCATCACGTCCTGCCGTTGTCCGAGCATACGGCACACCAGGTCCGACTCCCTCTCCGCAGCAGCCAACAGCGAACAGATAGTTGGCAGCACGACCAAGAGACCGCCAAAGCCCTCCGCGGCCTCCGTTGAGACTGTGATGTCTCTCGCTGCCTGGAAGGCCATATGTGCGGACTCCCTGGTCTCCTCGACGCACTTCCATCCGGTGAGGGTTTGCTGGGTCAATGACGGAGCGCCAGTAGAAGCCGTTTCCGCCCAAGTATAAGAGGCTGCCTCCACGAGCTGCAAAGCCGCTGTACGCGTTCAGAGACTCGATCGAAGGGTATTCTGGGTGGCTTCCTGTGATGACGGTTGAGTACGGCTCCAGCGCTTTGACACCCTGTTCGTGGAGTTGATGGTCCGTCAGGATGTCATACTTTATTCCAGTCTTCTCCATGAAGCCGATCATCAACAAATCGGCGCTGAATTCTCGGGGCCGGTCCAATGCCCAGTGATGAAAGGCCGGCCGAACATTGAGGATCGGCCGCTTGATGGACGAGAAGACATTTCCTGTCCCGTCGCGATGAACGTCGTAAAGTGAGAGCCCAAGGTCAGAGCGACGCTCCATCCGGAGAAAGTCTTCGTCTGCTGGGCGAGGTTCGAAGTTGCCGCTGGGAGCTAGATGAGATGACTTGGTCTCGTCGTACATGCGCTCGTTGGCATACGCCGTGTAAGTGAAAGTAGAGAGGACCAGAGCGAGCTTGGCAGTGGTTGATTTGAGGTTCGGACGAACAAAGAATACAATGTAGTCTTTAACCGAGACATCGTCGGCGTTGCATACCTCAACGGCGTAAGCCCCTGATTGTGCTCCTGTTGGAAGCGTGATGGTAAAGTCCGTGTCCCACTTGGCATCATCTAGATCGTCTTCGTGGAAATGAATTGCTCCATAACCATAAGATGTTTTGGTCCAGTCTGTCTCGCTACCGTCCCAGTCGTGACCGGGAATTGCTCTTGTGGGAGCATTGATCAGAACCCCGTTGTTCTTATATGGAGACACATCGACAATCTCATCTGTTGATATTTTCAATCTGAAGTCGAGATTGATGATTTCCCGCGGATTTTTGCCCAGAGCGAAAACTCGAACATTATCAATTCGGCCGTTGAAGTGATCGGTGGCAATGGCATCGTGACGGGGTTGAGTTGCTGCCAGGGAGAGGCGGCCTGGCGAAGGAAGCACAATAGGTTTCCCAATATCGATAACTTGGAAGTGATTCTGACCAACTCTTTGGCCAAGATAAGTGCAAGGCTCAAGAGAGAACTTCAACGAGGAGCCTTGTACAGTGACATCCAGCTTCAGCCACTGCCTCTCAGTCAAGGTATAGTCGATCTTGATTTCCTGCAGCTTGTCTCCATCACCAACCCGAAGCTTGATGTGGCCTTGTTCATCAATTAAGATTGAAATTCCAGCCGAAAGATTGTCATCTAGCAATGAAACCAAAGCTTGGTCATGTCCCGGCTTGACAAGGTAAGGCTGGACGTAAAGTGACAAGGACAAGCCTTCGTCCTGACCTTGAACACCAAGATTATCCACAATAGCGTATGATCCAGGATGTGCCCGTTGGAATCGGCCTTGAGAAGACCCCGAGTTAATCTCGGTGATGTCCTCCATGCGCACTTCAGGGGCATGGGGGACATCAAGGCCTTGAATCAACCGAACTGTTCGATGACTATATTTTGAGGCCGTGGAAGATACCTAGATGATATCTTGTTAGCTGAGGTCAACTCAAAGGGTATGATTGGGAACGCTGACCTTGATGGAAACCTGGTCCCCAGGACTGGCAATCCAGGGATCCGCATAGCCGATGATTTCAGCCGGATAGCCGTCAGGCACTGCACAGATTGTAGAAGCCATATTTTAGTGCAATTTCCTCAGGAAACGAAGCAAATGGTGATGAAACAAGATGAAAGACGGTGGTCAGTTGAGCAACGGCATACGGTATACCATGACTTGCGGCACATGCCTTTATCAATAGTAAACCACGCTTCACCCGAAACATAATAGTCCCCGGAATCATCATCCGGCCATGGGAACAACGGCTATTCAGTTTCAACCATTTCCGGTAGCCAATGAAACCACTTTCCGCGCTGATATTCCCTTTACACTAGTCAATCCCTTGGCTTATCTGTTAGCCTGCACACGACCTCTGACATGGGGAGTCTACGAATCGAGACTAGATAGCTAAGGGACGGATGGGCTGGGGAAGTTGGGATACACTTCTTATCACTTACTTCTTGTGTACTCGAGGCAGAGCAGGCCTCAGAGGCGTCATCTATAAAGTATTAACAAGGTGCAGCGGAAATGCTATCATCTTCATCCTTCTGACACTCACGATTCTTCTTCATCCTCCAGGTTGCACAAATAACTTCACCTTTGAACATTTCGTCACAATAATTTGGCAACCATGGCACGAGCCGTCCACGACCACTCCTCCGAAGTGCCTGGCACAATTCTCCTTGTGGATGAATCCCATGTCGCGACCCACCGCAAAGATGCAGTTGTACTTCATCCACAGCCTAGTTCCGACCCCGAAGACCCTCTCAACTGGTCTAGGGGACGAAAATGGATGGCAATTGGCATGGTCTACCTCTATGTCTTTGCCATTGGCATCTGCACCTGCGTGCAGTACTCGGCCTTGACCGAGATCTCCATCGCCCAAAACATCAGCGTCACGCAGTTGAACCTTGGGACAGGACTGATGTTTCTGTTCCTCGGCTGGGGTTGCTTGATCTGGCAGCCCATTGCCATGACCTACGGTCGACGGGGTGTCTACATCATTTCACTCGTTCTGTCCATTGCCCCGACTATTTGGTCGCCTTTCTCGCACGGGTCTGGTCAATGGTTAGCTGCCCGTATTCTCCTCGGTGTCTTTGCATCACCCGTGGAATCTCTTCCGGAAATCTCAGTCCCCGACTTGTTCTTTGCCCATGAGAGAGGAACTTACATGGCCATCTACGCCTTTGTGCTGTTCGGCTCCAACTTCCTCGCTCCGTTCTTTGCCGGCTTCATCAACGACGCTGCCGGGTGGCGCTGGTCTTTCTACTTTGCCACGATTTTGTTGGTAGTCTGCGGCATCATCATATACTTCTTCCTGGAAGAGACCATCTATTTCCGAGAGACGACCGAGGGCGAAGAGCGGATCGAATCCAAGAACTCCGCAGAGGCAAACGAAACCGAATACATGGTAGAAACTTCCTCGCCAAAGACACTTGGCAAGAAGCTTGCTCTGTTCACGAAGCTCGAGAGGCGTCCTACACCGAAGCAAATGTTTATGAAGAGCTGGCGAGCACTTGAGATTATGATTTACTTCCCCAGCATCGTTTGGGCTGGTCTTCTTTACGGCACCAACCTCGCGTGGTACAACGTCATCAACGGAACTATGTCTGTGATCCTCGGTGCCGCTCCCTACAACTTCACCCCTGCCCAAATTGGCATTGCTTATCTCTCGCCTTTCATCTTTGGTGGCATTGCGTCTTTCTGGGCTGGAACGTTTGCCGATTGGGTTGCCATCTTCTTGGCGAAGCGTAGAGGCGGTATTCGTGAAGCCGAGCACAGGTTGTGGGCTCTCGCTGTTTCGGCTGTTCTGTCTTCGGGTGGCCTGCTACTCTGGGGAGTTGGAGCAAGCCATCATCTGCATTTCATGGGCTTGATCTTTGGTATCGGCTTTGTTACCTTTGGTGTTGTTTGCGGCGGAGCCATCTCGTTGGCATATGCTGTTGACTGCTTTAAGGAGATCTCGGGTGAAACTCTCGTTTCCATCATCATCATCCGCAACACTCTCGGTTTCGCCTTCAGCTACGCTATCACGCCATGGATTGACAACTTGGGTCTTCAGGACTGTTTCATTTCGGTTGCGATGATCTCTCTGGTTTGTACTTGTACTTTCCTTCCCATGATTTACTGGGGGAAGTCGCTTCGAAGGTTTTCTGCCCGCCGATATTGGGTATACGTTGCTGAAGAGCAGCACCATCCTGTCGAGTAATTGGCAAGGATTGTCAGCATCATTGACACTGTGGGCGAGCCACTATGTAAATGGAGTGATTTTACTTCGATTTCTAGCTAGGAGATAGTCTGATTGATTCCATTTCATCTGATAGCCACGAATTCGTGTCATTGTTCGAAGAGGCTTCTGCACTGTATCCGCCCTTGTGAAGTGACCGTAGTTAAAGCCAGCCAACCAAACAGCAATTTAAGAGGGCTCCATCAAAACTTGCAATTTATAGTGATGGAATAGTACAACTCAGAATTTCATTTGCAGCCTGGCCTAGAGAGGGTACTGGTACAAATGAATGTAGTCTTCCTCTTGGTCGCGTTTTCTTCAACCAAGGCTTTTTGAAAACACGAGGATCGCACAATCATGCCGGCTCCTATTTGTTTTTATATACGAAAAGAGCGCCCCGGATTTTCTCAGTCCTTCACTAGATTAGATAAGGGGGAAAGGCTGCAAGGGCCGATAAGTTTGCGTTTTCGTCCAACACATATTGTCAAGACCACCACCTAGAATGCTTCAGGACCTATGCTGAAGCTAAGTCTGATTGCTTCATAAATTTTGAATTCAACCTGAGGTATTTTATGAATCCTTGTATGCAATTGCCGTCTCGTCGCAAATCCCCCTTTTTTGCTTCCTCTAGTACGCAAATGAGCTTTTGTATCGGCAATTCGAAGAGTTCTCCTAGGGATTCTGTAGAATCATGATAGCACGGAAGATGATAGTCGGTTCCAAGTCAGGCGAGCAGGTCCTGCTGAACTGCCTGATAATTACTGGATAAGTACCTACGCGGGTGAGGGCCGTCTCAGAAAATCGGCAGGATCACCCAACATCCCTCTCGAGTGGTTGAAAGTTTCCTATACTCTATAGGATCGTTTCAAAATCATTTTCCTCTTTCATAACTGCTCGAGAGGGATGTCCTGAAATCCTTATAGTGTTGAAAAACACCCCCCGCCCGCGTAGATATACTGTATGGATCTTGTGCTCATAAGTGCGCGCCTTCGCACTCCACATCTACAAACCTCCAGCTCGACTAAAGGCCCGTAAATACTTAACAGTCATTAATACCAGACTCCTGAAGTTTCGGGATGATCCCAAAAAAATAAACAGCTTGCGCAGTTGAAGAACATATAGAATTATTTGCTGTCTCTGTTTCGTGACACTGTGTTTAAACTGTCAATCATCCATTTGTACGAGACCTTGTTGAAGGAATGGCCGCCGTTGCACATAACCATAAACTCATAAAAAATCACTATGAGTCATGACTGTATGAGGCTTCATGCTTCGCCTTGGCGACTTCAAGTTGATGTTCCCTGCTTGCCATCACATGACCACGACTGGGGGCTATGCAGCATCTTCGTGGAGACAATGTGCCTCATTTCATCTCATCTTCCATTTCCAAACGTCTCTAAAGTCAACAAAAGGCATTGCTTTGAAGTCGATATTAGCCTTGTGAAATCGAAAAAACGCCATGGTATCATCCGCAACCGCCCACATGGGAGCCCTCACGCTCAGCCCAAGACAACCCTCGTCTAAAAGAGTAGACTTTCTTTGCCTCACCAAATCGCCAGTTCCCCTCGGCGATACCGAGCACGAACTGAGGAGAGATCCCCTGGTCTGCCATGTCTGCCTCAATCTCTCCCCCGGACCAGCATCTACATCGCTTCCCCGCCCGGGCGTCTGGATGCACGAGACAGGTGGCTCACTCAACGCCCAACGAGCCGCAGCGCTCGGGGACAATGGTGTCGCCCCTGGCTGGGCTGGTAGACTGAGAAACGACTTCTCTTCTTTCGAGATCGAGGCGTATTTGACAGACATCCGCGACTCTGCAAAGGCAGGCTGTATTTCCTGCTTGCTACTTGTTACGGCGTTGACGAAGCTGTCCGGCGGGGCTGTCAGCTTCGATAATGTGTGCTTGCTGCTTCGTGTGGTTTTCTGCAAAGGCAATGTCCTTCGCATCTCACTATACCAGGGAGCTGAGCCGGAAGAGGATGCCGGTGACTTCTTTTCTCCCTGGGAGACGACTGAGTTGGGCGACTTAGTTGGGCAGTTTGAGTTATATACCCTACCAGGTAAGCCACCTACGAGTCGCTTGAATCCTCAATGGTGATCGAACTTCGGATCCTAGACATGCAGAACTCCTCTCCATTGTGTTAATCCATGAGTAGGCGCTAAGTGTCCGTGGCCTACGATCGGTAGCTTCATGCACCTCGAATATCCCTCTTCCGACTCGTCGTCCGTGAAAGGGGGGATTGTTCGTCACATAATACCAAACCCAAACTCGGACAAGACATTTGATATGATCAAAGGCTGGCTGGATAATTGCAAGTCGCACCACTCAATCTGTATTGAAGCAGACGCGACAGCTTTGGGAACCCTCCCCAAGCGGGTCATCCGCGTTGGCCCAGACACCAACGACAGCATCCAAGTCTTTGAGAACGATGACCACAAAACTAGTATCAATGCACCATATATAGCTCTTTCCCACTGCTGGGGCAAAAGCCAGCACCTGGTCTCTACCAAAGCGACCTTGGCACAGTGGAAGAAAAACATCCCCTTCGCTTCGCTTCCGCCAACCTTTCAGGATGCTATCCACATCTCAAGAACACTCGGCATCCAGTATATCTGGATTGACTCGCTCTGCATCATCCAGGACGATGCCAAAGACTGGGAGATTGAAGCATCGAAGATGGCCTCGATTTACAACGATGCCGTCTTGGTCCTCGCGGCAACTGGCTCCGTTGACGGGGATGGGGGTTGTCTCTTCCAGAGACAACCGTACGTGACATTGAGCGGAGAGTTCATGGACGGCAAGCCATTTGATATCTACGGGCGATTAACTAGTAGCCACAAGATGTTTGGATGGTCCTCGTCATCAGAAATGTCTAAGAAATCCTGGAATAGCATTGACGGCGTCCAAGGTAACCGCGGTGAGCTTCTCAACTATCCCTTATTATCCCGTGCTTGGTGTTTCCAGGAACGGCTGCTGGCTACGCGCATACTGCACTTTACCAAGACGGAAGTTGTGTTTGACTGTCTCACATCCATGGATTGTGAGTGTGGTGCGCTGGCAGACCATGAAGACGATCCTCTCGTTCCGCCGCGCCGCATCATAAAAACAGGCCATAAGTACGTACAAGGCACGAACAGTCTTCAGAGGCTAAGTTCAAGAAATACCCCCCAATCAGATGATGAAAAGAGGTTTGCCCAGCATCACGAACTTTGGCGAGACTTGGTCGTGCAGTATTCCCAGAAAGGGATAACGAAACATTCAGATGGACTGCCTGCCATCGCCGGTCTCGCTTCGAAATGGTCAAACGACTTGACCGGAGTTTATCTCGCTGGTCTTTGGGAGAAGGACTTACTCGATGGCCTGCGATGGTCGCTCGATCAAACGGGTCCCGAAACCGACTTAGAGTACATCGCGCCAAGCTGGAGTTGGATGAGCGTTCAACGCGGCGTCACCTGGGGCCTCGAGAGCTTCGCAGACACTAGATACTTCGTTGACGTCGACTACACGCGCACAAAGTGCCACCTCAGCGGGATCAACCCCTTCGGCCAAGTCAGCGCAGGGTACATCTTTCTCACGGGGCGCCTCACGACCGTAACATTCAGCGTTGTCGACAACAAGGACGATGAGGGTGGCGTGTGGTCCAACGGCGTGTGGCTCCAGAAGCCCGGACTGAGCCAGAAGTTCTGTAGAGTTGACAGCCTGCCTCGGGTGCGGAAGCTGCCTACGCAGAACTTTACTTGCTTGGGCTTGTGTGCGAACAAGGGTGTCGAAAATGCGGATTGTGCGCTGGTGTTGTGTGAGCCGGACCCGGTGGACTTGGCGAGGCAGCCGAAGGAGGTGAGGGAGCATGGACGTGTATATCAGCGGGCGGGTATTGTGACGAGGTTCATGGCGGGAGAGTGGTGGGATGTGTGGAAGGATGGGCCAGGGGTTGAAGAGGTTGGGATGTACTTGATCTAGGAGAATGAGATGGCAAACTCGGGAAGGTTATGTTGGAGTACGGAGGGGACTAGGGGACCAGGGGACCAGGGGACTTGGGGACTTGCTGCTGTGATAAAAGATGAAGCATAAAACAGAGGGCTCTCTTGCAAAGTCATCAGACCACCTGGTGACTTTTTGCTGTCTGCGGGTCTATATGATGCCTGCTAAGGTCGAAGGCTTCTCGAGCGATTTTAGCTGGCTTCCCGACAGGTAGAACTTGACATTCAACGTTCAAGGAGATACTTCGAATAATTAGGGGACAGCACCCCTATTCTGACAACGTCTCATTGTCTCATGGCTTTCTCTTGAATCAATTACCCATGTGGTCTAGTTAAAGAAGTATCCCCAAGTTGCATCATGTTTTGCTTAATTCTACTCGTCCTCCTGCTCGTTGTTGTGACGTTCTCAGGCCGCTACGTCAAAGACGAGAGCCATGTTAGTTCTAGAGAACAGGCTTTTTGTCGAAATTCTGGAAGCCCATCATCTGCTGTGTTCTGAGACTAGGTATGGTTGTCATCGAGCATTTGACGTAAGACTTGTACCTGTGGTGCTGTGGATTTATGTGTGCTCGAGTGTCGGCATATCTGACCCTGGCATCCTACTCCGGGAAAACACCAAGGGCAGAAATTTGGTAGTTTAAATTGTGTTCTTGGTAACTTCGGGCTCGTTCAACTCACTCTCCCATCTTGTCATTTCAAAACCTCGGGTGCTTGTCAGCCTACTAGGAGGTGAAAGCCAAAACATGGTTTCAAGACTGAACCCTAGGTTGGAACAGCGACAGAATACAGCTAGTTGCATACATTTCTGTCAGAGTTACCTCAATGTTTTGTAGGATTTGGAATCGGTGGAGCGTCCTGCCGCATGTGAATCAGCAGCCAGAATCGCCGAGGTTGCAGCCTGATCGAAAACTCTTTGACATTAAATGACGCTCAGGCTGTATTGTTGACCAACACGCATAGAGGGTATAGGTTGGGCGACAATAATGCTGCTCCACAGCAACGCCGCGGCGCTCAACACAGCCTACTTTCATCTCAGGGTCGTCGATTGGACCTCTAATATACACTGTATGAGGCTGTGCATATTACGCAGGAAACAGTGTCACTGCCGCAAGCCGTCTTGCCGGCATGGTTTCTTTGATCATTGTACTCGCAAAATGATCTTGAGATACTCCAAATATTCCGCATCGCGACACCTGTTACTATCTTCTCTTACGAAGCAGCAATTCGACGTTTTGTACCGTCGAGTGAGTTCCAGAAACTGAAATGACAGAGATTGCAAAGTGGCAACAACGCCAGCTCATGCACATTTAATGCATAGGCTGTCTTGTAGGCTCTCTCAGGTTACACCACGTCCGGGGCTGACACGGAGGCTCAGCCCAGCCTTTTTGGACGGTGGCTGAGAAGCATGATCCCAGCCTGGAGCCTCATTGTGTTCTTCAAGCTGCAACGAACTCTTCTCCCAACCTCCATCCCTCTACCACCTACAACTAAACTACCTCGATTTCTCACTATCGCTAGAATTAAGTCCTATCTACCAAATGTCATGGACCCCTTGAGCGCTGGAGCCAGTGTTCTGGCCTTCTTAACTCTGGGCCTCAAAACGGCGACTACCATCCATCAGATCCTTTCGTCCTTCAAGAACGCTCCACAAGCAGTCCTCGAGTTGAATCACGACGTTACTTCACTTTCGGCTATCCTTGAGCGCCTCTTGAAATGCACGCATGCCGCGAACTCTACAGACGCGCCGTTCAAGTCCCATCTCGACCAATGCACCAAAGACCTCTCTGACATTGAGATCAAGCTTCGAAGCTTCAGTGCTCCTTCGCATAGTCGTTCGAGTCGAGTTTTGAACAATGTTCGTACCGTATGGAAAGAGAAAGACCTTGAACAGGCGCGGTCCCGAATTCGCGACCACTGCACGCAGCTCAATCTCCATCTTGGTCTGATCCAGGTGGAAGTCAATGCCGATATATCGTCAGCGCTCACGAACCACGCTTCGTCCACGGCAGCGGTTCTGCAACAACTTCTAGACGGTTATGCCAAACTTCAGGATCGCTTAGATACCAACGCGGCAGCAACACTTTCGGATATTGGCGCTCCCAATGTCACCACGGACGGATGTAGTTCGGGTATCGTCGAACCCGAGGTTATGGACGTTTGTTCCGATCTAGAAGAGAGCATTGTTCGTCTATGCAACCTCGTGGAAATGGAGGAGCCGGGACTAGACTCGGAGGATGCACAACAGATCATCGACGACGTGGAAAGGCTAGTGCAAGATGCAAGAGATCGCGTATGTTCAGCACATATAGGCCCGCCGCGTGACGATGAGAATCGCTGTGAGAGAAGAGACTGGAAGTTTATCGAGGGCATCATCAATACAGCCCCCGTGCTGGCCATCAACAAAACTTGTACGTTACTCACCGCCAGCGCTCGGTGTTCAAACTCTCTCTCGGTTACCTTCCGTGGATAATAACAACATCTAGCACCAGAATCGAGGCAACTTCTAAGCAGCGTGCTCGAGGGCACAGTCATCAAACAAAAACGAGTCAGGGAAGAAATAGATACTGACTACGGGACTTTCACGCTCCACATAAATAAACGAAGAAGACAGGACAAGAAAGGTAACAGGCCTACTCACAAAGACGCCAGAATTAATATAAGATTTCGACCTACAAACGCATCGTCAACCATCAACATGTTCATGACGCAAGGCCAGCTCTTGGGCGGCAACGTCCACGGCATTCCACGTATCTTTATCCATCCAGTCAGACCGCGGGGCTCTGATGTTTTTAGAATTGCGAGTGATGGTAGCCTTGACGAGCTTCGTGTTTTGCTATCTGAAGGGGAAGCGAGCATCAGGGACCACGACGAATACGGGTGGGGACTACTTCATGTAGGCTGAGCTCTGCAGCAAGGATCTAGATTATGGGACTCAATGCTTACAGAACGTGTAGTTTGCGGCGCATTCCGGCGAGGTTGATATTTGCCGATTTCTCATTGAGGCCGGTGCCGACATTGATGAAGTGACCGAAGACAATAGCACACCTTTGTCGTTATGCGCAGAATCCTACTCGTACGACGCAACGCAACTACTTATTCACAACATGGCAGACCCAACTAACAGTACTACTCGGGACAACAGCCCTTTTAATGTTACGGCCGTAAAGGGTGATTACGTCAGTTCGATTCTCCTGTTGATGCTATTCTTTCGTTTTCTGACGAGATCAGTTGAGTCTAGGGCTACTCATGCAATCGCCATTTAACACCGACGGTGAGATCAACACGCCAAGAGAGTGGAGCACATCGCTACTTCAGGTGCTATACCACGGCGAGGGCGACGCCAAAGGGGCCTGGGTGTATGGTAATAGAGACTTGTGTGTAAGCAAGGTGGGAGCCACTCTAGTTGCTGCCGGAGCCGATGTCAACGCCCGTACAGATGACGAGTATCGATCGACTTGCCTACATGTACTGCTCCATAATTTGGATCCCACGGGATGGAACAACGACAAAAATATGCAGGACATGTTACAATGCGCTATCTACCTGATTCAACGAGGAGCCAACGTGCATGCGCTCGATGGCCATGGTCGCTCGGTGTCAGCTTGTGCTTACCTGCCAGATCAAGGAGGCTTCCCGTGGGACGTGGGCAGCTATAGAGGAGACCTGTGGGATGCCGCTCTGGCAGCTTGCGGGTACGACTTGGTCGAATTCCGGCAGCATTTCCCCCGAATACCACAATACTCCTCATACTACCAGAGATCTGATTTCGAGAAGCTCTGGGAGGGCAAGGAAGAACAATGCCCTTACTGGGATGATCGTCCCTGGCCTGTTCCCCCGGACAACACCTCGTGCAAGCAGATGCCGGAAAGTCCTCATGACTGTGATTATCCTGAAGTTGGTGGGATATAGGTTATCGAGAAGAAGTTCGCATCCGAGAGCAAGATTGTATCAAGCTACGACGACGACCAAGGCTTGGTGGGCTATCAGTACCGCGACGGCACTTATGCTGCGAGTAGCGTTGATAGTTTTAGCCGCATCATCGAGGATGTCTACAGGCCAAGCACTCCAACAAAGCCTGAAACATGCTTCCAATCTTACGCAACATCAAGATTACCTGTCAAATTGGATGGCGACCCAGGATGTAGCGGAATGTAATCGTCTCGAAATAGACTGTCAACCTCCAGATCATATTCCAATACCACACCGGCATAATAGTCTCCATCTGCATGATGATGTCGAGCTGTCGACGACTTCTTCTTTCCAACGAGACAAGTGGATGGATGTTGTGCTTGAGGACCCCTGGGCAGACGTTATCTCTTAGTTGAGCTCGTCAGGCGTGTATAGACGGACAGAGTTTTGCTGGGGATTTTGGAGTTTTAGAGTTGACAGGCTCTCCATAGGATCTGGCTGGCAATATCAAGAACTCTAGTGATACGATTTCAGAACACGGTGTCATTTATAAAGCTATCGTGGTTAGGCGACGGCCTCGTAGCTCCAGTCATGATTAGACTGAATTAACCAGCCAAGGTCGAGCAGTTCCATGTCGATCAACACACGATCACATATGACTACGACTACACTAGGAGGAACGCAACGCGTAAGTAAACAGAGACCGATTGCACTGCTACGCATTATTCTCGCTGTGTTTATTTACTTAGTCTCTCGCGACTGTCGGAAACTCTATCCCGTGATTTCACAAAGGGCGTATCTCTTTCTTCGACAGGGTATGCTGTTGGGAAGCAACCTCGCCGAAGGACTGTTCTCCTCATGTGGTCAGATGAAGAGAAACTATGTGTTCCACCAAGCATGACAAACTTCCTCTCAATCCTTCTATCTACACTCAATGATGCTTCTACTCGGAACTTCGACTTAGGAGGGAACATGTAACTACACTTCGCGAGGGAATCGACATGTCCAGGCACCAATATCTCAATCTCGTGGCTAAAATGAGCACACTCAACAGAGAAGCCGTAGCTAACTATGACAATTGCCTGACGAGATGATATTTTTGCAACGGTTGCTGCTTTCTTACAGAGCTCCATCATATACCACTATGCATACAACCGTTGGCTTCAACACGATGAAACAATGAATTGGCCTTTGGGCTCTACATGAAATGAAGCCAGCATTCATCCGTACCTGTCAACCCTGTAGACCTCTATCTCCAGGCCGTTCTCGAAAATAGAGAGGACAATGCCAATGATGTCTCATATCGTATAGTTTATTTGAACAACCCCAGAGAAGTCATATCATCGCCATCCCAACCATCGCCAACCCAAGTATCCCCATTGACCTAACAATACTCAGACCGACTCGCAACTCCAAAGACAACACACCCCTTGCATACCAAAGAAGTCATCCCATTCTCTCCCTTCCCAAAAACAACAACCACCTCTCTACACCGCCGAACATCAACCCAAACAGGGGTCTCACAATTCCACAGTCACCCGCAAACTATCGATCTCTGTCTCAAAGCCGCAAAGCCAGTCTAGAACATAGATACAGTCGAAGCATCTCTTGCAACTCTCACGGCCCACAAACGCCAAAGCCGAAAACTAGGGTAAACACTATTCAACGACGGGTCTCAACACAACACCTATTCCCTCTTCGTTGCTGCTTCGAAAGAACAGCCGATCATGGATATACTTTCAGCCTTTAGCTTCGACTATCTGTGACATTTACGGGCGCCGTCAACCAGGAAACTTCAATATGAGTCAACCATCGGGCCGACAATGTCCATCCCTCGTAAAGTCAAATCGCCCGCAATATATCCGACGCTTGGACTATCTAAACATTGAGATGACATTACTTCGTAGACTCCCTTCTAAGTGCTGACACGCAAGCCAAAGAAAGCGAAGATCCCATCTCCCAAGCTTTCGAAGCGTCAGACGGCGCAAAAGCATCCCACAACCCCAGCCACTCTCCACTGCCCAAAGCGTCCATCAACGCCTCGCCTCAGCATTCCAGTCCGCCAATCTCCCCCAACCCACCACCACCACCTCGCCGTGATTCGCGCCTCGACTCTGTCTAGCCCCGTGGTCCCGTTGCCGAAGAACTTGCTCAGTAGCGCCGAAGGATGGGGGGGAAGCAGTCCGTGCGTGCCGGTGCAGTAGCGCGCTACGTGGCGAGAGAGTGTGGGCTTGTTGAACGGGATGAGGTGAAGATGGGCAAGGACGGTAAAGAAGGTTTGGGAGGCGGATGGTGTCGCGTGGTAGATAAGGGGATCGTCGAGTTTGAGCGCTACAACGAGAGGAATGCGGGAAGATGGATAGACAGGTGGTTGACAACTATCTACGGCAGTTGGCAGAGTTGACGCCAACGACCACGATACGAGTTTACGCCGATAACTTCATTCCTCAAAACCTGTAACTCAGTTTCAGCCGCAGCCCGGTAAGAAAAAGCAAAAGCGCAAATCACCGCAACCACGCGGCTTCAACTTGCAAATGACCCAATGCAGCCACAGCTAAGCAGGGCGGATATGTACGACGGCACGAGGAGCGAAGTGAGACAATGGGGTAATACCGGTCGGTATCTGGCGGTGAGGATAATGTTTATCCGTATGAAGATGCGTTCATAGTATGTAGATATGAATCTCTGACTCTGAGTGAGGTCAGAGGTTGGTGTGTGTGTTGCCGTGATGGTAAAGTCTCGCTCTGTTAGTTGAGTCTCCCTTTCAAGAGTGCATTGTCTTACCTGTAGGTTGCTCAAAGGGTAGTATCATGGCTGTCCGGTGACTTCAGCCAAGTAAACTGATGGTTGATTAATGACCTATTCATGGTTCTTGGGTGATGCAACTCTCCAGCCTCACTATTGACATTCACAACACTTTGAAGCCAAGATGCAACACCATCACCACCACCACCACCACCACCACCACCATCACCATCAACCAACCACATCCCCAGCCATCACCACTCTCTCTACTCTCCTAATATCACAGCCTCCTCTCCTCGCCCCAATAACCATCCCCATCACCATCACGCTGCCCTACCGCAGCAACCACGCCACACCTCCATCCCCTGATTCGCCCATCCCTCCCATCCACAACGACCAACACACCCATCCATCTCATTCCAGCCCCCCCCATCTCTCCCAAACCGAAACGCAAAAAAAGCATTTTTCTCTTCTTCCTCTCTCGCACTAACGCCCTCTCGCTCGCCCTACCGCCCCACCGTCCGCCCTGTTTCTGCTGGTAGCGCGGCTGGCGCACGGGACTATCGGCGCGGGTTGTGCAGTAGCGGCATTCTTTTGGGTTTCCTGCGGCGGGGGGGCTTTTGGGACTTCGACGGGGGGTGGGACGGTAGGTGGGACGGTAGGTGGGTTGCGTTGGAAGATTAGCTCAGGAGAAAACGGCGGTTTGCGATGAGGATTTCCTCGCTGTTCTCCGTTCTGACGAGCGCTGAGAGGACGAGTGTCCGGTTGTTCCGGCGATGGTTGGCATTGATGTTGAGAGTCGTAATGATTGACGACACTGTTTCAACCTGTGTAAGTTAACAGCGTGTTCGAATTACAATGGACACATTGTTTACTGTACTTTACAGCACTTGATTTAAAGTGCTGTAAATCAAGTGCTGTAAAGTACAGTAAACGTTGGTAAGGTAGGCAGGTAATGTGTGCTCATGTAACTTGATTGAAAATATTCATCATTTTTTTTGTTCTTGTCATTCATCGCCAGGCTGTAGGCTCGTGGCCAAGTGCCATTCTTTCTTAAAACGTATGTGCGCTTTCTCCTGCGCGTTGGCAATTGAGCCATTTCTCTAATCTTGACAAAACACCGATCCTCATCATCCCTTTTCCAGCCCAGCTCATCCATACATCGTGAAAAGGAAAACAAGACTAGTAGTGTATCTCGTACTCGAGCGAACGTTTCAGCAGACATCCCCCGTCTATCGAAAACGAGTTGCTTCCGCCAATGTGGTGATTAAAACATGATGCTTCATCTCCATCGTGAAAAAGAAAAATGTGATAGTAAACTCCTTCTCCCAAAATCTTTGCAGAGCATCCCCGGTTTCCATGCGCCGAACTGTATGCTTCTCAGAAGGCCATTGCTCTTCCGCAAAATCCAGATAGCAACTCCGCGCTTGAATAAAGACAAAAAGGAAAAAAAGATAGCACGCCTCCGATAGATACAAGGTCGAGGTGGAAACGGAGTCTCCAAGTAACATTTTTCGTGCGTCGTGATTTTAGGTGCTCCTACGCACGTTTTCCATATGTATCCAAGAGTAAATCCAGAGTAGTAGGAAGGGGTTGACCCAAGGAGTGGGAATATGTCCATGGGGCGATATTAATAACGTTGGGTATTATGTCCAATGAAGTGGTGTGAAAATCCATTTGGTAATCCCTGGAAGAGTCGTCGTCGAGTTGATCTCATCCAGAACAGAAAGATGCCGTCTAAACTCACCGACAAAGAGAAAATGTCGTCAGACAAGAACAGTTTGCAGATGGGCTCTAGTAGCAGCCTTGGAACGTAGGCATGAAGGGAACCTGATGGTGGAAGGGAACATGGTGCTGAAGCATCGGCACCTGTTGAACGTATTTGACCACGTCCCATATAGGGAAGTAGGACCTGGTGTGGCATTGAGCCTGTGTAAGATTTGGTGCCTGGACATGGACGGGGACCTGTTGGCAATGCATTGGTTGCAGAGGCATCGCCATTTGTGTCGGGACAGGTCCTGTGTATGTCTGGGGCACAAACTCCTGATTTTGGAAGATGAATGGCTCCCTAGATTCCTCAGGTTCGTATGTGAGTGGTGCATGCTCCTGAAGCATTTCCTGTTGTTGTTCCTGGATAAAGTCGTCGTCGTCAAGGTCGTCGATGGATGAACCGCTCGAGGTGAGAGATCCCTCGTCGTCTGAAGAGGAGGAGGCGGGGGAGAGGGGTGAGTTCCACTCGCAGCAGTCGTCGAGGATGGCATCCTCGTGGGCAACGTATTTTGGTAGGTGGTCTGGCGATGCCGGCGGCGTCGGGGGAGTGATGGTCGACATCGGCGGCACGGTAAACCTGGAGCAAGCCATGATTCTGTTCCGGAGTTCCGGAAGGGTAATGCGGTGCTCAGGGTTGGGGTTAAAGATCCGTCCAAGAATGTCGTTCAGTTCATCCGACAATGGAAGGATGGTCTTGAGAAAGTCCTGGGATCCAGCGTAGGCACGGTACGTGGAGTCCTGGAAGGTAGCCTGTTTCCATGGGTTGCGTCCGCACGTCAGGTTGACGAGAATGACACCAAGGCTCCAGACATCATTGGGGGCGCACATGTAGAAGGGCTTCCTGGTAGAAGGGTCCAGACATTCTGGGCAAGGAGGAAAAGAAACAGTCAGTCTTCTGTCGAGGGGTGGGAATAGGACAAGACGGAGAGAGGAATATTTACCTGGGCTCATATAGAAGGTTGAACCGCAACCATAATCTTCAGAACGATCTTCAGCAGTGGCAAGACCGAAGTCAGCCAGCTTGACAGTGTCTCCGTGGTCCGTCACCAAGATGTTCTCAGGCTTGAGGTCCCGGTGGTAGATCCCCAAGTTGTGGCAGTGTTCCACGGCATTCAGGATTTGAAGGAAAATACTCTTGGACAAGTCATCCTTACCAACGTATTGGCCGCGCTCCGTGATATTCAAGAAGAGATCGCCCTCGGGACAGTACTCGAGAATAACATAGATGCAGTCAGGGTCACTCACGATCCGCAGCATCTTGACAACATTGGCATGTGTCGACGCCCGGTAGTGAAGCTCGATCTCGCGCTGTTGGTAGGCAAACTGACGGGGTTCCAATGGAGTTCCATCGGCATTGAACTTGCTGAGGCACTTGACGGCGTACTGGACTCCGGTCTTGATATCGACAGCCAGGTACACGACGCCGTATGCGCCGGTACCCAGAATGTCAGTCAACTGGAGCTTGCCCTCGAGCAGTCGTCCTAGCCTGTCCTCCGGAGCAAGAGGAACGTATCGCGCCGGGACATGTCGTGGCACAAAGGATTGTTGAGCGGCGTACTTGGGGTTGTCGAAGCCGGGAGAGGCCGGAGGGGTTGGGTAACCGAACGGGGCATGATACTGCATGTTATGCGGTTGATGTCCAAAACTTGGGAGAAATCCGGTTGCAGTCTTAAGCCAGACCAGAGAAGAGATACCAAACGGCAGACAGGACACGAGAGAGAAGAAAACGGAAAGCACAGCGCCGAGTATCTTCCACGGCCAAGAGAGATCCTGATCCAATCCAAATTACAGCGGGTCGTGGTAGTTCCTGAGGGTTGGTCTAAGGTAAAGCGGATGGTTGTCGCATAGAGGTCCCGATGGCCGAGTCAACGGGTCGAGATACGCAAAGAGCACGTTAGGTCTGAGGTGTCGCCGTCCAAAGCCAGTGGGATAGGGGGAGCCGGTAGGTGAAAGGAGTTGCAGTAACAGACGAACAAGGCGGCAGTGGACTTGGAGTCACACTTAACAGGAGGCCGGTTCGATGGTGGAAGTGGTCGGAAGGAACGTAGTGAAGTGGTGATGAAGGCTCTCCAGTAGGCCCTTGAGGTGGGAGATTGAGGTATACATAACAAGGTCGATGGCAACACAGCAAGGCGAGCGAGGACAGGGTATCAAGTGGTACGTACCTTGAGCTCTGAGCCGTCTAGCCTCGCACTTCACGCCTCGAGCTTTGGGATTGCGTGGAGCGGGATCCACCTCTCGACGTCGCTTCATCAGACCCCGGCCCGGATGGAGAGATTAATCGGCATGGGGCCCTCCCTGTCTTGGACGCTTGGCCAGCGTGTGTGATGCGCCAGCCAACCCAGCTATTCTTGTCAGTGCCCAGGCGCTGCCAGCTTAAGGTTCCAAGTTCGCCTGCCTTGGAGCAGGTGGGTACTTACTAGGCCGCGCAGGGATGGCGTCTGGGTCATGATGCTGCGCAATATACGAGCGGCAAGGAATACGTAGTCTGACACACCAGTAAAGTGGCTCGCCGTGTCACTGCCTCCCAAAGAGACCTAGGACTCATCAGAGGACGCCCCCCCC